>PVKM010052485.1:0-10237 GCA_004027735.1 Carollia perspicillata
TTTTTTTTGTCATCGCTGAATTTGTCTTTTAAGAAGAGGTAAACATTCCCAAATTAACTAACTTTCAATAAGGAAAGAAACTTTTATATACACAATTGTTCCTCTCCATCATTAATTTAATGGAAATAGTGCAATTACAGTGAGAAAGGGAATTGCAATCACCAACTCCTCTCTGCTGCTCACTCTTCCTGGGTTTAAAAATAAAAACTATCCTTCCAGCAAATGTTCTTTACAAAGATATAAGATGCAGGGTAGGATTATTTTATGACCTCGAGTAAGTTTTCTTATTCCAAGAAAACACTGCCCCAAGTTTCCTAAAGTTAGCCGAGCAACACAATATACAAGCAGTTTAAATATGACCAAGACAGCATCTTCCCCTCCCAGCTAACCTTTTATTATAAACCATGTACTTTATTTCAACATTCTGAGCAGATTCTAGACAATTCTGTGCACACAAGTCCCAGAGCAGACATAAAAACCAGATGGGAAAGAGATTTACAAGAACCAATCTCAAAAGAATATTCGCAAGCAGAATGTCAACTCAACATTGATTTCAGCAATGTATTTTGATTTACAATACAAATATCTTTTCAGAATTTTCATTTCTCCTTATGTATGAACAAAGGATGAGCAAAGAGGATATAGTCCCAGCTGCTCCCGTCAAATGTTCCAGCCCTAAACAACAACAAAATTATCATTTACTTTTATCCCCTGGGAAGTTCAGATGTTTTTAGTAGACTTTAGCGGGAAATTGTTAAGTCAAGCAAGCAATTGCCCCTATGCTTAAGAATATTTTCCTGAGGAAACCTCCTTGTCATACCTCAAGAATCTTAACAAGGCAGAGAAAGAACGGAAAGTGTTTTCTCTTGTAACTTTCTTGCTCCATGACAACTGTATACTGAGATTCTTTATGGCCGTAACATCAAGCACCGTGCTAGGTACTAAAAACATTAAAAAAAAACACCTTCAAAGACTTCAGAGTCCTTGAAGCCCTTGAAAGAAGTTTTTTTTAAAAAAGCTATGTGTTGTGGAATATAAAAAGAATTATCTGAACACTGGGAGGGAAGCACATAACTCTGAAAGAAAAGACAAGGTAAGAAGGAAAAGATGGGGTGATGAGGTGCAGTTGTCATAAGTACATAAATATAACTAAATCTAAATCACTAAGGATAGATCGTTTGTTCCTAATCTTCAGCCACAGGAAACAAAATTAACTTGGAAACAGTTCAGTATCAGAATGATCAGCAAACATGTACTGAGCCAAGTATGTGTGTGGACTGATCTCCAGCTGGTATGGGGTTCTCACTCCATGGAAAAATACCTACAGTATACTTTGGTAGGTCATGTACAAAATGTTTCTGATTTTTTTTCAATGTTTGAAAAGTTACAATATTTAATTTCAACATCCTTGCAGGGAGCTTGATGTTTTTACCACATGGAAGTATGATGATTAGCTTCACCCAAAGTTGACTGGACTCCCACTGTGTACCTGGACTTGTGGCGTGGGGGGGAGGAGAACCGTGGTCAGGAGTAGACACTGGCCGAACTGAACAGAGTAGTGTGTGCGCACGTTCAGGCAGCACTGTGCTCACACAGTCTAATGTATTTTGGAGGACTATGCATCAGTTGGGTGGTGTTGACTTTGACAATGCAATTTATGCAAATATACTCTAATTTCACTCCCCTATCAAGCAATGGAAAATTAGAAATATTTGCACATTCAAAACAGAAATCCATAATAAATCCTCCAAGATGCAATTTCACTTTTTCTGTTATTTTTCAAATGGAAAAGAACTGGATTTAGAAAAAAATAACGTAAGGAAAAAAATCATGAGTATTTCTATTGTGTGAAAAGATAATGCTCTCTATTGGGCCAAATGTTACGTGGTTAGCCAGTTCTACCTTTTAACAAATCTTGTACATTCTATGAAATGTAGTATGTCTCTATAGTAATGATATTAATCCCACACATGACACTCACTCACAGATTTTATCATAAAGCTCAGCCAGTCACCCTGAAAAACTATCTCATTTATTCATAGCCATAGCTCTGATAATGGGTTTCATGGTTTGCAAAGCCCTTTCACATCCATTATTTCATTTGACGTTTGTAACAAACCTTTGAAGTAGGTAAAGTGTTAATGGCCCCACTTTTGATAAAGAAATGTTTGCAAGATGCTTATGTAATGTGATAAAGATTACACAGCTAGTTATGAATATTCATACTGATGAACCTAGACCTCACAAGAATGGTTGAACATGACCTATGGAGTCTGTGTTAATTATCTGGTCTTATTTTATTCTAATTCATTGAAAATATGCAATCCAAGTTTGACAGAAGGGGTCACTGAAGATTAACTAGAATATTTGATTAACTCAAATGCCCTAAAACAATATTAAATGTCCTAAGTTTTTATTTTGGCAATACAGCCCCAATTTGGAAACTCTCCGAAAGAAATCAGAGTGACCCTGGATCGAGCTTTAGGGATGTAAATCGTCAACTTTTCTTTGACAGCAATAACTCACAAAAAGGCGCATTGGATGAAAAACCGGGCTGAGACCTTGAAAGCGTGTGATTACAGTCAGTTTATGCTCTAAGCTCCCAAGAACATATTCTGTGCAGTCGGTGTGATTCAAGAATGACGGGACCTGCTGTACGAACGTTTCTCTCCAGTTCAGCCTCCTTGGATTGATAAATGGGCTTACTTGCCTCTTTCCCGAAGGATATTATTCAATGTTCTGTGGGTTTAATCTGCCAGCACTAGGTGGGTGAAGGAAGGGGAGCTTCTTGAAGAAAGGTAGTTTTAAAAGAGTTCTAAAGCTCAGACTCCAGTGGAGGGAGCTCTTACTCAAGTGCTAACTTGGCCTTAAACTGAGAATAAATACATTGAAACCTATAGAGAAATTTCTGCCTCTTAATTACTGACACCAAAGGAAAATACAAGTGAAAAGCTCTAAGGTCACCACCTCTAGACCTATGTTGTTGTATTCTTCAATAAAACGTACAATTCTTACTAAGTGCAGGGGGAGTCTGGAGCGCAAAGTGTAATCTCTCTCTGTCTCTGTCTCTGTCTCTCTGGCTCTCTCCATAGTTAAGGCATATTTGGCAAACTGTGTTAGTGTTTTCTAATATGAATTATACGGCTAATACACTAATTCCACAGATATTTATTATTGCAAGTGGAGTAAAAAATTAACTCAATTCTCCTGCTCATAGAAGCAACATTATGTACTACAAGATCTCATTTGCTTTATCTAGATTATTACAGGTGTTTCTTGTTGGTGTTTTTCTTTTTCTTAATGTCTAGAAACCGTTTCACTCCATTTGCTGTTAGAAAACATTTTAAGTCTGCTGGACGTCAAACACTTTTAAGAGGTTCTAACAGAGCTGAAGAATACATAAATAAATGATATTATTCTCCCAAGTAACTCAAGAGTCCTTTTGAGGCAATGTAGGTCTTACAATGCACAGGCTAGAGCTAGTTGTAACGAATTCCCCAAGACATGCAATTTGGTGGTAGTGCATCTGTGTAGTGATGAAGGCATTGATAGAAATGACTTTCCTAGTCTTCCGGAGCAGAGAATGAAACGGCCGCTATGCAGCCAGCTAACAAGTAGGAAAAATGAGCTCTGCAGCAGGCAGGGACACAGTGGGGTGTGCTGTGCGCCCCTCTCGCTCTCATTCCCCTTCTCTTGAGCCCTGCTTCACACAGATGTCTTGGATGGGCATGTTTGCTGTGAGATGGGGGCGGGTTAAGAACATGTAAAAGGCCAAATTATCTTCTTGATAGCACCAGCATCCTTTAGTCCATGGTGCACAGGGGACCGTCTCAAAGTTTCTACAGAAGCTTCAATTGCTAAGCCATTCTTTTACAAAAACAAACAAACAAACAGAACTAATGGTTCTCTATTGCCTCCAAGAGAACAGATATATTCCTTCGAAGAGTGCTGAAGGCCCTTACCCCTGACTTTGGCCCCATGTACGTGCCTCTCCTGCATCCCATGTGCTTTTTGCCCCAACCAAAGGGTCTGCTGCCCACATGGCTACACCCTGGACCTGCTGCAGAGTCCTTTCCGATGCTAGGCCTCATTCAGAGTGGGAAGCCCTTCTTGTCTCTCACGTACAAGTCAGAACAGTATTCCTAGGTACAGAATGTGTTGCCTCCAGAGCCTGAGGCAGCTGACTAGGCACTGCTTCCTTTGTGGTGGACGTCGGATGCAAGTTGCACCAATTTACCTGGAAGAAGATGACCTAACACACCCATAGCCCCTAGACCCCTAAAATCATCAGCCTTCCCTCAGTGTTCCAAGAATTTGTCTCCTGCCCCCGGAATGCATGTGCTGCTTAACCCTATTTAGGCCTGGAGTCAGGAAAGCAGTGGGGACGGCTTCTGAGGTGGGATTGCCTGTTGTTGGATCTACTGGCTTGACAGGGAGTTGGGTAAGGCAGGTGCTAGCTCTTAGGGGGAGTAGTAGGCAACTTCTTTAGACCCAGAAGATGAGTCTGGAAAATCAAATCTTCAGGTCAGATGTCCCCATCCCACATGGCAGTGTCCTGGGTTTTCCTAGCTAGAGCCTTGACTTTGACATACCAGACCTGTATCATTTGAACATGCAGTCATCTTTGGAGGTCAGCCAGTTGATGGAATCTTGTGCTCGCTCCCAGCTTTTTCTGCTCCTCTGCTGCATAAGATGAGGGCTCCGTTGTACGTTAGCAAAGAGATCCCATGCAACTTAGTAATAACCATCCAATTCCCTAGTGTTGACCTTTACTATTCCTCAGGATACTTTAACCCCTGAACTATCACACTGGTTAGTACATGCCCCCCCACCAGGGCACCACCCCAGCTCAACATCCCAGCTTGCCACAAGTGACTATTTTAACGATGGGACTACCGCCTTGTACGAGGGGCTGTCTGTGAGAGAGAGGATTACCAGTAAGCCAGCAAGTGGTCATTTTCAAAATCCCATTTTACCAGCTACTTCTAAACTTCTCTGTAACCAAGTAGAAACTTCATTTCTTTAACATGACTTTTTCTCCTCCCCGCACTTGTCCTCATTTGATTCAAACTGGTCCCATCTAGCAGCCTGACTCATCTGCCTCCTTCTCCCTTGTAGGACCACTGTCTTACTCATTAAGCCCTCAGGACAATGCGGTTCTAATTAGCATCAAATAATCATAGGAAAGAAGCCTCAGGTCCATGGACCCCAGAGACAGAGTTTTGGACTCCAGGGGTTCCTTGGAATCCTAAAGTTTTTCAAACATCTGGCTAGGAGTCTTAAAACAGATAGTGATCTAAAAACACAAAACAACACAAAACAAAAACCACTTCTTCTTTTAACTTAAGGTGCCACTCAGTGTTGGTGCTTGCAGCGGTGAGCCATGACTGAATGTCCCTGTGAGGCATTTTGATAAAAGTCTTTCCAGTCCTGTCTTATAGGGCTCAATAGGGTCGTGTTCATTCACTTGAGTCAATGTTCCGTTTTGGGTGGAGATCAAGGACGTCTTTGAGAATGGATGAGCGCTTTATCACACAAAAAGGAGAACAGGAGGCTGACGGTGTCAGCTTAGCTTCCCCCACCTTCCATCCTGTGCCAACAACTGACTTACAAGAAATTTCTATCCCAGAGAAGGAATTGGGATGTGCCGTGGCCAAGCTGCCCTTTGCCACTTTACTGCTGTGGTAAACGTGGCTAAATATGAACTGTGTAACTTCAAACTCAAATGCACTGTGAAGTTTTTATACTTTGGTGATTTTTCATTTAGTTGTTTTTTAATGCCCATATGTTTTATACATTGTTAATGGTTGTGGTTTTAAAACATATCTGACGATATAACATGGTGAGTTTTTAAGGCAAGAGTAAGATGAAAGAGAATTCTAGTCCTTTGGCCTACAAGCAAATCTGATATGTCTACTGATGAAGAATTACAACCTTCGGAATCATTTCACTGCACTAGGAAAGATACACACACACACACACAATAAAAGCTACTTATCAGTGATTTTTAAATGGGCTGGCTAATAATCCAACTCCAACTTTTTTTGTGAATTTTCTGTGGCCAGCAACTTAGAACTGAAGCAAAATTCAAAAGACACAAGTACAAATCACATCTATTTGACATGTAAAAGGGATGATTATTTTAAAGAGCTACTGGAATCTCAAGACAGACTAAAACTTTTGTTAGGAAAAAACACAAAAAAAGTAACCCTCAATGAAAAGGCTCAGGAGACAAGTTACTTAGTAGCAGTTCTTACTGCCCAGAAAAGTGAAGGCAAGACACTTGCAAAGAGCCTAACAAAGCCAAGTATGGAATATTCAAGGGAGTAAATTACTAGGCCACATTCAGTATCACAAGTTGAAAAGGTTCCACTACCACTACAATAAGTCATGTATTTATGACGGTGTCAATACTTTTTATATACAAATAACATTTATCAAAATCTATTTGCAACTTTTATTTAAATTAAATCTAGTAAGCCTATGTTCAGATAAATTAAACCCACTTTTTGGCTTCAGTTAACAGAAATTTATCTACATCTTATGAGTCTCAAAACATTGTTAAAAAGAATGATTTCCATAAAAAAGTAAGCCGAACTTACCTACCTGACTTTTTTAAAAGCTTGGCTAGAGAGGCTATTCAGTTTCGAACAGGGACAAAAGCCACTCTTGTTCTCTCATGTCGTCCACCACATGCAGCGTAGTTCCTTCGTGACTCTGTGGTCGAAGTTAGTGATGAGCATTTCAAGCCTTCTTGGATGAGGTTTAAAAATACATATCGTGAATTGAAAAAAAACAAAAAACTGATGTTTCCTCTGCCTTCACTACTGACTAGTATTGGATGTGAGAAGGGAGAGCCCACAAAAAGGGGATCTCGAAAGTTGGCCTACTGTACTGATCTACAGGAAAATATCTTCCTACACTTAGAGCATTCAGTGTACTATTGAATTACTGTATCTACAACTTACTGCTCACACTAATGTATAGAGAGCTGTAGATATACAGGAATTCCTGAAACCTGGAAATTATTTCACAGGTTTTCTGGGGTAAGAGACTAAGAAGGGATGCTCTGAGTTGTTCTCCCCCTCTCCTTTCCCACCATGTACGACTTCCAAACCAGGGACACGTTTCTAAAAACCAGTAACTGAAGGCTGTCAAAATGACTTGGGAACTATCTCTTTGATTGTCGAACATGCAAACATTGCTCCTTCTTAATTATATTGAGGCTTAGCACAAACGACTAACTCAAATACTAAGAAGATAGAAAATATGGATGGTTAGTGATTAAAATGGACAGTTCCCCAGTGAAAGGGACTGAAATATACCCAGGAGAAGGATCTCAGAATACAATTAAAGTTTGAACTTGGAAAAATAAATTTGGAGGGATGCCATGGCTGATTTAGAGGCAAGCAAATTAAACTTAGTGAATTTTAAATTAATTTCACAGATGGCATCCAATTCTGGTATGGCTGGCAGGGTTCCAGGTTATATTGGAGACATAAAGAAAAAGCAAAAATCCTCAATTTTCTTTGGAGATGTGACATCCTGATCTTCATAATTGTGTGTTTATATGTATGACTGTGTGTGTTTGAGTATATACGTATGTCTTTTGTGTGTATCTAGTCAATATGATATAAAAATTAGCAAAGGGAAAAAGTAACCCAGTCTGCTAGGAAATACATTCTCAGACACTTGTCAAGGGAAGTATCAAATAAATAGTGGATCTGGTTTAAGAACTTCCAGATACATTTCATACGACATTGAAAATAAACTTGATCCTTACTCCAGATACATTTGTTATGACAATGAAAATAAACTTGATCCTTACTTATATTGATGGCAAACTCTTCATTCCATACTTATTTACAGAAATAAAAAAATAACAGCTTCCTGAAATATACATATAGTGTCTGATGCTTAATATCCAATGTTATGTATGTGTGCATTTTTACTGTTCCGGAGAACTACAGGATATTATTTACCGATAGTTCTATACATGGAGATCATCCTCCTTTTGATTTGCTGTTGTCCCCTGAGATGCTCCGCTCTTCGGAGATCTTTGTGAGCAGAACCAGAGCTGTTATGAGACCACCTTGGTCTCCCAGTATTTCTAAAGTTTAGAGGCTCCCACCCCATATAATTGCAAATGTACAAAAACATGCCATGGCATGTGTTAAATATAACTTCTCTAAAAACTTTTTTAAAGGTTGTTACAATTTTTATAAATGAGTTTTCTTAAATATGCATTTCTTACTTTGTTCTTAGAGTTTAGACTTGTGCTTATATGTAAGTAAAGTTGGATTCAATTAGGCTTAACTATTTGACATTAATATTACATCCTGCAGACGTTTAACTATACCTTTATTGATGCTGATATTCCAGACATTTTTTTTTCATTTTTCAAGCCTATGAATTTTTTCCAAGTCTTAAAAAAGCCATCGACAAGCTCACAAACCAGTCTAGACAGTAAGCCTATAGGGCTTAATGGATAAAACTGCTGTTTAGTCACCACTAATGAGGCCGTCTTCTCACTGTATTTGGTATAAAAGCACGTTCTGTATCGGGACCTACCATGCTCTACGTGACGTGTTCTGTGCCTTCTCCTCTGGCCCCGTCTCAGGCACTCTTCTCTTTTTCACTCTGTGCAAGTCGCACTGGTGGTCTAAGGCCCCACCATGAACAAAGATAATAGTTTGAGAGAGTATAGAGGTTAAGGGAAGGGTTTTTAGGGTTTTCATGTTTATTTATAGAGGATAAGGAAGACTTCAGCATGTTCGTAGGCAGACAGGAGAAAAAGCCAGAAAAAGAACTAAAGGCCTCTGGGGGTTTTTGTTTTGTTTTTGTTTTCGGTGCTTTAAAAAAATTTTTTTGAAATTGTTGTTCAAGTAGAATTGTCTCCATTTTCCCTCCACCACTCCCCACCCCCAGCCGTCCCCACCTCCCACCCTGAACTACTGCCTCACTTAGTGCCTGTGTAGGCAGTGCTCAAATACATCTTTCTTGAAGGACCATTGTTGGTTACTGATAGGACTCACTTCCTCACCGCCTGTTTGCCAGGGGTCACCCTGGGCTCCTTGTCATGTGAGCCTCTCCACAGAGCAATTCACAAGGAAACAAGTGAGAGAAGGAAGAGAGGGGTGGGCATTCAAGACAGAAACCGGGGTCTTTGTGTAACTGAGTCTTGGAAATGGCTGCCCACTCCTTCTGCCACACTGTGTCCATGGGAAGTGAGTCGGCTGGGTGTGCCCCACAGTGAAGGAGAGCAATTACACGCGCCGTGGACAGCTGGAGGGGAGGACCCCTGGAAGCCTTCTCCGAGACAAAGGCACTACCTGCTAAAAGATTCAGCCATTTAAATAAACCACAGTATAGAATGTCAAATCATACTTTAAAAAGCAGAAAACCTAGAATATTTATCCCTATCTGGAGTGGAGAAAAAAATCTTCGGAGATGGTAATGTTCAACGCAAGAACAGAAACTCACCAGGCAGAGAGAACAGTATGGGCAAGAGAACTGATGCATAGATGCTTCTGGCACGTTTCTGGGGCTTCAAGAACTTCTTCGAGAAGTGAACCTGAAGGAAAAGCAGGAGGAAGTGGCCACAGACTGGAGTGGAACGGATGGACCTTTGCAGACCATGGAGTTTCTGATTTGTCATGCTGAAGGGTTTTAGACTCCATCTGACACTGGACAAAATTTCCAAAGGCGAGGAATAAAAACCATATCTTCGAAAAATAGCTCTAGTAACAGGGTGTAGAATGACTGGGAAGAGGGAAGGAAGAAGTCAGGTGGGTGATTCAGGCGCATGGTTTGCCAGGCTGGACAAGGCCACGGCGCCCCGAGCAAAGGCAGTGGCCGTGGGGCTGAAGAAGCGGGAACAGGTGTGGCAGCACAGGCAGGGGCTGTTGGAAGAGAGCAGAGGAAGGACGGCTCCAGGCTCCTGGCTCGCACAGCTAGGCAGACATTGATGGCATGAACCGCAGATGGGTCGATGAAAGAGAATGAATTTTTTTGGATATGTTGAATTTTGAGTATTCCACAGGACATCATAGTTGCAACATAGATAGGCCTTGCTTCATAGAAATATAGAACAATCATCACTTGGATGGAGACAAGCAAGATCAACTTTAAGTTGACAAATATTTATTGAATGCCTACCATGCTCTTGGCACCATACTAAAAATGGTACGAAAATGAGTTACACCAAAGCATTAATATGTGGATAATATTGTTCTGG
>PVKM010052486.1:0-10239 GCA_004027735.1 Carollia perspicillata
ATATATATATATATTATATGAAATCAATAAAGTAAAACTTGCAAATTCCCAATTACCTTTTTGATGATGCTCAGGCTATGTGAAAAGTAATCTGTGATCCCACATTAAGGGCATAGATGACTGGCATGTGCTGAGCAGAGATGACACAGGCTCTCCTCAGCAGGGGTGAGAAGCCCTCACACGCACTGAAAAGTGATCTAGTGGTATGTATTACTGACTTTAAAATGGCTGTGCCTTTCTTTTAGGAATCTGTTTTAGGGACATAATCAGAAATATAAACAGTATTCCTTTCTAGTAGCACAAGACAGTTGTTGAAAATTTGGGGAAAGGTTAAATAGAATATACTGATATAATGTATCATTAATAGGACTATTAACATTGCTTTTATAATAGATGTTGAATGGCACTGAAAAATAAAATACAAGGCTATGTGAAAAAAGTAGGATATAAAAGATGTATATCTATAATTTCAACTACTGAAGAGAAAGATGATATATCCATATATAAATAGTGGTTCTCTCTGGGTAATAAGTTATTCTTATTTTACTTTTATTGTTTTTTTTTTGTATTTTCAAAATTTTCTAAAATAAAATATATTTTTACCATATCTAGAAAAATAAATGAATAAATAACAATGTCTAACCCTTCAAAGGGGAAGCATGTTAAATCACCTCCCGAGACAACAAAACTGAACCAGGGCAAGCCTACCAAAATTCAAAACAAAACACATGCCATCATCATTAATAATCCAAAAAGCAACTGAGAGGATTTCCTTTATTCCATAGGTGCAGACATGACATTACAGCTATCCAGGGAAGGAAATGAGCAAACTCTCTCCAAGGCAGCCTGCTCCAGGAAATGGCTTGGTTAGTGGGAAGACCCAGGTTAGTGACTGAAAGAAACCTCCTGTGGCTTCTCCACCCACCTTGGGGGCAGCCACAGATGTCAACAGTGGAGAGACAAAAGGACCCAGACCGGATAGTACTCTGTTTCTCTCTCTTTTTTCCCCATATAAATACAATGTGCTTAAATTAACATTTGATTGGCTTTCTTCTTTTTCACCAGAAACATGCTGATGGACATTAAAAATCCATGTATTTCAAGTGAGTCATATCCTTGCTAGAGAAGACAAATCTATAAACAGGAGCTGTAATAAACAGCCTGTTTGGGACTGATAGACCCAAACTGCCTGGCCATTAACTGTACATTGAAACCACATGACCTTAGGAGAACTGGAGAATATTTTCACTTGTTTCACAAACGAGAAAATCAAAGGGAAGGAATTTTATGATTTTTCTCAGCACCCTAAAGTGAGTGGAAGTACCTGATGGACGCATTTTTGACTCAAATTTTCTGTGACTCGCTACCACTTTTATTATCTAACGTTGATTAAACCTATATGATGCAAGGTGCCATCAGTCATTCTGGCCGGGATGAGAGTGAGGTGAGATGGGAGAATAAATGGGAATAAAAAAGTGAAAAACGTTTCTCCCCCCAAAGTTAGAGTTAACAAAGTAGGTGATTTCTCCAGTTATGACGAGCATGTTCCTGAAAACTCCCAAGTTTCCTAATAACACTGAGTACAATTGGATACTTAAAGAAAAAGTACACATTCTTTTGATGAGATTCAAGTTTCGAAATAGGAAGAATTCTTGGTATTTAATGATTTGGCGACACAGTGTAATGGCTGCGAGATTTCATGATTTCACTGGCTATCGCTACCGTTGACGAGTACCTCAGATTTTTTCAATTCACATTTTACTAATTTAGAGGACAACAGAGCACAATGCTTATCTCTGTTGATCTGATTCTACAGAACTTAATCAGCTTCCTTAGAATTTCCCAAGTCTCATGTTACGGACGAAACCCCTTTATATGTGTGAGTCATCACACATTTTTCTAGACATCATACCTCCTCCACTTCCCATCTTGTGCAATGATTTAATTTCCCCCCATGGCACTTTAGAACTGTAGGCAAGAAAATTCTGTGAGCTGTCCTACTGAATTACAGGGAAAGAGAACCTGGTTTGAGGGAAAACAACTCCACATGTGCTTGACTATGAAGAAAGTGTAGTATTTCCTCAGTTTTGCAGAGGCTAAAATAAATAATTGTCCTTATTTCTTAAAAACAACAAGAAAAATGATACAGTGGTCTCCTTTGCTGTTCAAATCAGGTATTTAGAAGCGGGGAAGTCTAAGGTCGTCCTTTCCTTGAATGCACGTGAATTGTGTGGCTATACTAGTCACTAAAGTTGCAAATGGCTCCTTTTCTCAGAAAACCTTAGGAAGGTTGCCAGAGGATTCCCCCTTTTTGAATAATGTGTAGTAACAGCACAGGTACAAATCCCTGTTAGCATTCGGTTCTACAACAAACATAATTTTATGCTAGGGTTAATTACAGCAGATGACCCTCAACTTAAACACTATCTTTATCATTTCTTCATTGACAACTCCATACGCTTGGGTATGTTTTCCCTACAGGAAAAGGTGAGGATCAGCCTCTCATCCATGTAATCTCCCATTTCATGCTCTTCCCTCCTCCATTTGAAAGGAAGGCTTCACTAAGTGGTCATAATGGGCCAGGGTGGATGAAAGAAAGGTCTCAGGAGTGGGTGGGATGGGAGAACACTTGTTACCACTCCCCTGGCTACTGCGTGTTCATTTCCTTCTTATCCCCCGCCCCTTCCTACATCATCGATGCTGGGTGATCCACCTTCAGTATGATTCCTTTTGGAACATGGTACACTATTAATAAACAAAATAGAGAACTGTAATTATATTGGAAGAACTGGAAGAAATTCCTCTTAGTGCTTTGAAAATGATTATAATTATGAAAAACAGTTGTAATTTTAACAGTCAGAGATGCTTCTGGTCTAAATGTATTTAAGCCCCAAATCAAAGACTTTAATAGAAAGGCAATCCAAACACAGCTGATTCTTGTGATTGGAGGTGGTTGCGTTCTGTAAATCGCCAAGAACACTGAGCCAGTAAATATTGACTCCTGCGGGAAAGATGGGGCTAGGTTCCTGCAAGCCTCTGGTCCCACTTTCATTAAGTGATCAATATGTAACCTTGTCTTATGTGTGTTTCTGCTTACAGACACATTATTTAACATGTAGTTGAGTCATTAACATTGAATTCAGGACCAATAATGCTATAGTTCATGCCTTAATGAAACTCAACTAACATCTCATATAAGATAGGTAATGAAACTTAAGTAACTTATATTTTCTCCATAAGGCACATCACAGCCTTCTTGTGCTTAGGAACACTGAACAGCACTTCGGTACTATGCTTGGAAGCCCTGTTAATGGGCAAAATTACTGACAGAACCCACAGAAATAGATTGTGAAAAAGACACTGGTTTACATTGTGAGAGCGGAAACAAGAAGGCAGGGCACCAGCTGGAAGTGCAGGTGTTGGGCAACTCGAGGCTTTCAGCCCTCCGTGCAATGCCAGTTATTGCTGGTTTACACACTCATGGTGCCGTCTCACATTCAAGGTTGCCGTCTTCTGCCTCGTGCTTCTGGCCCAACCTGTAACCCCCCCACAGCTATCTTAGAGATGGAAATGAAGGCTTCTTGAGCATTTTTAGCTATTTAATCACATTATGACTTTCAAAAAATAGCACACTTTCCACTGAACCACTTAAACCACTTTCCCTGTGTGGTTTAAGAAGCAATAAAACCTTCAAATCTCAATAAAGATGTTGTAGTATTTACCAATAAAACCTTAACTTTTTAGGGACTTACTAGTTATTCTAGGTCGGGAGTCAGCAAATCTTTTCTGTAGAGGGCCAGATAATAAATATTTCAGGCTTTGCAGGCCAAGGATCTCTGTCACAACTACCCACCTCTGCCACTGTGGCATGAAAACAGCCACAGACAATAGGAAATAAATGACTATTAAAGAACTTTAAACAAAACTTTATTTATGGATACTGAAATGTGAATGTCATATAATTTTCATGCCACAAAACAATAGTCTTTTTTCAGTTTTGTAAAAGAAAACTATTTAAAAATATAAAAACTACTGTCTTGGTTTGAAAAAGCAAAGTCTCTGTCCTAAAGGGGTTTACCTTCTTAAGTGGAGACTGTGGACACAGACATACGGATGAAGCACAGAGAAATAACTGCACAGCAGAATAACTGACATGGTGAGCAAACAGGGGAGGATTTGTATTAGGTGGAGTTTAATGTCTCTGCACATGTTACTCACGACTGTACTTTGAAAAGCATGTCATAGGCATGCAAAGCCTCAGTGAATTCACATGGAGAAGGGAAATTATCAGACCTTTCACTGAGAAAAGCCCAAGTAGTCATTGGCTTTCCTGCAAAGTCTGTGACTACCTCAGAGCAGTTTTTTGACCCATTTGAAACTTGCTCAGAAACACTTACTACAACACTCCTGAGCTCAGATGCTTGGCAGCACTGTATCTGCACTCACACGAGCAGCACTACACTATTGGCGAGGTTTTCTTTTCCTATGATTTACATCAATGCAGGAGGCTAAATTATCTCAGTATCTTAAAGGAACCATTGTGGGGGGAGAGAAGGCAATATAAGGTATAAAAGTAATATTGAGTGTTCACTCAACATTAAAGCACTGCTTTAAGCAATTAGCATGTATTACCTCATTTGATCCTTACAACAATCCTTTGAGGCAGGGACCATTTCTTAAAAAAACTATTAATAATAAACGTAGAAAATGATGGTCCCAAAAGGCTACAGGGACAAGGTCACACAGCAAAGTGGTAGAACAGGATTTGAACCCAGGTATCAGATTCTTGACTCCTGCTCTCGACTGCTCACAATCCCACCTCCCAATACAGCTGGCCCTGCATATCAGCAGGTTCCACATCTGCAGATTCTAACAATTGCACACAGGATATATATAATTGCTGACAATTACTATGTAGTTAGGTCTATAATGGTTGCATCTATACTGAACCTGTACAGACTTTTTCCCTTGTCATTATTCCCTAAAAAAATACAGTATAACAACTACTTACATAGCATTTACATTGTATTGGGTATTATAAGTAATCTAGGGATGGCTTAAAGTATCTCTTTATATGGGAGGCCCTGATCAGTATGGCTCAGTTGGTTGTTGGTTGGGTGTCTCTCTGCAAAGTGAAAGGCTGCCGGTTGATTTCCTGGTCAGAACACATGCCTGGGTTGTGGATCTGGTCCCCAGTTAGGTTGCGTATGAGAGGCAACCGATCGATGTTTCTCGCCCTCTCTGTCTCCCTCCCTTCCCCTCTCTCTAAAAAATAAATAAATAAAATCTGTAAACTATATGGGAAGATGTGTGTAGGTTATATGAAATACTAGACCATTTTATATAATGGACCCTAGCATCCTAGATTTTGGTGTCCTCAAGGAGGTGGGAGGGTTCCTGGAACCAATACCCCCAGGATAATGACAGACAACTGCCCTAAATGTCCTTGTCATTCTTGGCTCTGTCTCTCACTTAGTATTCTGTTGCCCAGAATCTGTGTTAGATGCGCACATAGGCACACACAACACTGATCGGGCCTGGAAGGTCTTTGTCCTTCCCTGCACCATCACCCTCCCTACTCCCAATTCCTGCATTTGTCCAAGTATCTGCTTTCACACCATGAGAAGGTAGGTTGATATAGGAAGCCACCTGAATAGTAAAGGAATGTGGGACTAGAATTCAGGAGACCTTGGTTCTAGCTCAGGTGTGAACTCTGTGACCCTGAAACACAGTTTCTTCATCTCCTAAATAACATTTATCTTTATGACATTTTTGCAAAAATGATCAAATGATACAATGTATGTGGAAGCATTTTATAATCTAAAAGGAAGGGGTGATCGTGGGTTATTATGTTTATTACATACAGCCTTCATCCTTTTCCCTCTAATTCCTTCCTACTCATTGTGAAGAAGCAATACATTCGATAGCCTTAATATTTCTCAGAAGAGCAGCCCTTTTCTTGCCTGCCACCTCCTTCCTTTTTTTTTATTCACTGAGGAAATACTCAGTGGTCAGCAAGACAAAGATGAGTTTTCCCCTTCCCTGGTCAGAGAAGACAAGACAGAAACCCTTGGTGTGCTGGAGCCAGCTTCTACCCTCTCATCGATTTCTTTCCAACTTTACGTTCCGTGAAGCCACGACAATGACTTGAAATTGGCAAGAGTTGGAAGTATTTTATGCTATGGAGACCAGCAAATGCTACAAGTCATTCCTCTCCTCCTCCCCTTTCCCTCAGAGAACTGGTTGTTGAACATTTATCAGTGTCAGACGTAGAAGCAAAATAATGAGATGGCACAGGTGGGAGAAGGGAAACAGAAGAGACTAGTCTGGGAGCATGTACGGAGGCACTCATCCTGGTTGTGCGGGGTGGGCAGAAGCATTCAGAGAGGGTGTCCTGGAGAAATGAGGTTTAAGCTGAGACCTAAGTCATGAGAGGAGCTAGCCAGGCCAAGGGGAGGGAGAGGAGAGCTCCTGGGAGAGGTAACGCAAAGCCCCAGGGTGTTAGAGCAGCTGGAGGAAGTTCCCGGTAAGGCTGTAGTGCAAAGTAGGAGGGAAGAGAGAAGGATAAAGCTGGAGAAATAAGAGGTTCAACTTGAGCCTGAGAGCAGTGGGTGGCTACCAGTGGGCTTTGAACAGGTAGGGTCAAGGTTATGAGAGTGGGGTTGTGTTGGGTAACATTTGAATTCTGGCTCGGCCAGCTGGGGACTTCAGACAAGCTTCTTACTTCAGCTGAGTCTCACCTGTGCAAGGAGGGTCACTCAGACCTTCTGGGGTGGTTGTGAAGCTGCAGGTAAGGTGCTCTGCACCATGCCTGGCTCTTCAGACTTGCTGGGTGGGCATCCAAGCACAGGTTAATCACGGAGCAGATGCATACATTACACCCCTACTCAGCTAGTTTAGGGCAGTGGTTTTCATACTCTGGGTAGCAATCCATTGTAGGTTGTGAAATCAATTTAGTAAGCCTTGAGCAGTGCGTGCGCGCACACACACACACACACACACACACACACACAAAGATATAGAATTCAATGAAATGGATTAAAGAAACAGCACCGCCATCCATTGAACGTTGCAAGGTAAGTTTTGTGTTTGTCTGTGGTGGGGCAGGGTTGCCTTGTGAAATTTATTCCTGAGGGCTGCTATTAAAAAGTGAGCGAGCTCCTGCTTTGGTTTCAACAGGAAACTTCCTGTGAGCTTTGGGGCAGAAAGTGGGTGGATATGACAAGCCTGGCCAGCATTGCTTTCTCCTACTTTGGGAGATGAAATGTCTCTGTTAGGGCTTTATCGCCCTGGGTTTCTCAGGCTTTTAGCTTCCAAGAAAAAGATGCTCCTTGGGCCAGGTAGGACCCTAGCCTTTATCTGTTGTCTAGCAGCCAGGGTAAATGACAGACCATGCAAGTGACCAAAAGCCAAAGGCCAGGAAGGGAGGGTATTTCTTCTAAGTAGGGATAAGTCTGTAAATGAGGAGGGAGGGGTACTAAGGACCTCTGACTGCCTTGTTGTTATTAAGCTCAGTGTGGACTGTGAGTCAAACTCCATCACTAAAAGATTCCAAAGGCAAGTCAGTGGTGTGGAGCACAGGGAACCGAGAAGTGAAACTGACATTTAGTTTGGTGTGTCCCAGAAAGATAATTGAATATGTGAATAAATTTTAGTATAATTTATTTTCAACATATGTCAAAACATATCCAATTTGCCCTTTGGAGTTGCAAAAACAATTTGGCGTTTCTTTTTCCTTTGCAATTTAAAAAATGGAAGGTAATGGCAGATGCCTGGTCAGTGTTTGGGAGGGGAAAAAAAAACAAGCAACACATCACGTGATGATTTAGTTTCCTTGAGTTTCCACAGGCGCATTCCCCAGGCGTATGCAATTGGCACTAGATTATCTGCCGACATTTATTGACAAAGGAATTAATTTTCCCCAAGGATGTTTTTTAAAGCCCATTCTTTACAGGAAGTTGCAGCAGAATATCCAAGCTCATTCACTTTCCCTTTCCTCCTTTTCCTCCTGACAAAAGTGGCTAAAAATAACCTCTTGAGCCCTTGATTTTCCCAAGGGATATGAGGGAACAAAAGACCAAAAGAACATCTTTGCCCCATGCAGGTCATCATGTGCCCAGTTCAGGTAGTCACCAAAGTCACAGCTATTGGAGGCCACCTATCATGTGGGTTTAGGAGGATGTGTCTATGGGGATGGTGGGGGGCAGGAGGGGACAGCCAGTGTGAGAACAGATACCCTAAACAGGACAAGTGTATATTTGGTCAGAGAAGACATCCCTATCAATGCTCAGCAGTTACCCACTTCTTGGCCTACCTGCATTTTCCTTTCATTCTCACTCATCAAAATCATTTTTAGTGGAGGAAGAAAGCAGTACACACTTCCTGCATTAATCAAACAAAGCCGAGCCAAGAACTGCCCAGTTCCATTCCCAAGCCTAGTGAGAGCCCTTCTCACTGGGCCCAGGGTGAGCTACCGCAGGGCTCTGAAGCTACCTTCGATGGGACTGCGCAGTTGCTCACTCCGTCTGTTAACTGAACATCCACTATGCACACCAGACTAGAGCTTGTGCAGAAACACAAAAGGAATAGAGACAATTTGCCCCTGATAACCTCTGTACTCCCTGGAGAAACAATACACTCAATGAAAGAACACATAACAAGGTAAGTAGTTCTCAAAGAGACCCCGGAGGGACATGTGGCAAGTGCACTGGTTTCCCCTCATTTCCCTCCTAGTCCTCAGAGGAGTCACAGAATCCCCAGCACGATTCAAGGGCAGGTGTTATAGAAGGTTAGGATCAGAGACGCAAAGGTATTTACAGAGAATAATTAGGTTGGGATTAAGTGATCTCAGAAAGAAGAGACCGAACCTCTCAGAAATCCCTGGGATCTCAGGGAGAAGACGCAATGACTAAGATACAAGAGGTGGCAGAAGTAAAGAAGATAGCTTCTACGATCCTGTAGGTTTACCTTACAAAGGGGCCAACTGGTTAAAGAAACTCTGCACGTCCACACAATGGACTACTGTGTTATGCACCCGCTCTGACCCGTCACCTCCTACCTTTCCAGCTCACTCCCTTCAGTAACCCATCTCCAACGATCTTTTGATTTGCTCGGGACCTCCAATCCATTGATTCTAGAACATTTTCCCTCTCCTTCACCTCCTTAATGTCCCTTCTTTCCTCCTAACCCAGTTTATACAAATGGCCCATCATCCCAATTAATCTCTTGCACGTACCCACAACTCCTTTACCTCTTTTTCTGGTCTAGTCTCTTGGCAAAACCATGATCCAATTCTTTGCCAACTCCATTCTTGGGTCCTTCCTGCTGAGCATGGCTTGGGAGAAACACGTCACTGCTCTGAATGAAAATTCATGACCACAAGACTCATAAGGCTTAAGTGCTGCCCAGTAATCATTCCTCACTCCATTCCTTTACATATTGTCACTGTCCTTGACAATGATTTCACATTGACTTTTTCTCCCCCTCAAACATCCAACATGTTCTCCCCTCTCCTCATTTTCAGGTGATGACCTTGCTTCTCAATTCATGGAGAAAAGTGAGGCAATCTTAAGAAAATATCCACAGACCTCTACCACCCATCTCCTTCCCTACTGGAATCTGTACGCAGTGATTCTCTACCTCTCCACCTGCTTCCATCAGTGAGGCACCTGTGCCTTCCATTCTCCATTTGTGCGCTGGATCCTAACCCCCTACAGGCTCATGTTCTCTACAGGGTTCACTCTAGCAACTTTCTCCTCTTTAACTTTAACATCATCCATTTCTCTCTCCTACTGAACCATTCATTACCAGCAGCGTGCGCGCGTGCGCGCGCGCGCGCGCGCACACACACACGTACGTGGTTATTTCTTCCACCGCAAAAGAAAAAGGTCCCTCTTTTCCTCTACTTCTCCTGTAGCAATTACCTCATTTTTCTGATCCCCTTGAAGCAAACTTCCTCACATGGGAGTTTCTTCATTTCTCTCTTCCCATTATCTCTTTTTCAGCTTTATTAAGGTCTAATTGAAGTACCCTAGAGCGCACAAATTTAAAGTGCACAATTTGATCAGTTTTGATATATGTCTGCACCATGAGACCATTACCACAATTAAGATGATGGGCCTATCCATTACCCTCAAGAGTTTCTTTCTCTCTTACAGCCAATGCCATCAGCCTTTTGCCACCACCGCTCCAAAGAAACTGCTCATCAAGGTCCGTTATCTCCATGCTGCTAGAGCCAGT
>PVKM010052487.1:0-10237 GCA_004027735.1 Carollia perspicillata
CATATCAGAGACTCGGCGTTGGTCTCTGTTATGAATTGAATGTCTGTGTCCCCCCGCCAACATTCATATGTTAAAACCCTATCCCCATTAGGAGGTGGAGAGAGGTCATGAGAGCAGAGTCCTCATGGATGAGATTAGTGCCCTGATCACAGCCATAAGAGAATTTGCTTCCCTTCTTCGCTGTCCACCACGTGAGGACAGGAGTCTGCAACCTGGAAGAGGGCCCTCACCAGAGCCCGACCATGCCAACCTTCTGATCTCAGACTTCCAACCTCTAGAAATGCAAAATAAATTTCTGTGGTTTGTAAACCACCATTCTGCAGCACTTCATTAGAGCAGCCTGAGCTGACTAAGGCAGCATCTACTGCTGAAATTTGGACATTCGGCGGCAGCAGTAACAGGATGAGCCCTGAAGGGAGGGCCCATGCTGTCGGGCCCCGGCACAGCTCCCACCACTGCCACAGTGGCTAGTGGCTACTCCACTTAATGTTCCCATTGGGTCAGCACTGAGATGGCCAACAACAGTGACTGACTGACGTCAGCTAAGTCATTTGGTCTACTTGGCTGTTTAGTACCCCCTTCCACGATAGATAGTCTCTGGTACAGATTAACATATGCTATCAATAACTTCACACTCTTTGCCCGCTCTCATGTGTCCATCCATGTGCTTCTCTCTAGACCTCCTTATCCCCCATCTTCTAATCTTTCTCCTCCCAGTCCCCTCACCAACAGACAGGCCAGTTTACATAGCCTATGAGTTGATAAATACTCTTACTTTCCTACTTCAGTCTACTTCTCTTTCCATACACAATGGACAACGGGGGCACCATCCAAACTCTACCCAATGGGAAGATTTCAGGGGCACCTCTGATGGTTGGTAATGCCAGTGTGTTTATGGTTAACACCTACTCATCTTTGAATCAAGCCCCGGCGTTTTTTTTTCTTTTTTAGTTAATCAGAAAGACCCCCGTCCCTGCAACCCTCTGTGAGTTGAGAAAGAAGCACCAGAGCAACAAGGGTCAATGGCACGTGCTTCATGAATATATAAGTTTTATTTACAATTGGCTGTTGCTGGGCTCGCCAGACCTTACACTTGGTGGCATGACCCCACCCAGTTTATGACAGGAAGTTCTGGTGCTTGGCCATGTGGTATCCTGCTGTCTAGGGCCTAGTAACACCCTAAGAGCTGTTTATTAAATGATGTATAATTCCCAGCAGGGCCATGTCCTAGGAGCTTGCACTCTGTCGTTCCTTTGGGGGTGTTAAAGACTGAAAGTTTATTTCCCCCTAAATTCATATGTTGAAGCTCTAACTTCCAGTGGGGCTATGTTTGGAAAGGAGTCCTTTAAGGAAACAATTAAGGTTAAATGAGGTTATAAGGTTGGGGCTCTGAACCAGTAGGATTAATGTCTTTATAAGCAAAGACACTGGAAACCCCTCTCTCTCTCTCTGTTCTTCTACTCAGGAAAGGCCTTAAAGGACACAGTGAGAAGGCAGGTACAGTATCTACAAGCAAGGAAGAGAGCTCTCACCAAAAAGTGATCCTGCTGGACCTTGACCTGGAATTCTAGCCTTTAATCTGTGAGATAATTATTTCTGTTAAGCCATCTGGTTTCTGGGATTTTGTTAAGATAGCCCAGCAGACTAATACAGGGGACTTCCTGCCACCGACACACTTTGTCATAGAGTCTGCTTGGTCATATGGTCTAAGCAGCAAGGCCACCTATACCACAGCCTGGAACTAGTGCAGAGTGCTTCCCTGCCATGGCCCTAATCAAGGATGGCAGCTTTCTGGATCACTCAGAAAACGTATTGAAGAAATGCTCCCAAGTATGAAATATACCACCTGAAGAACTTAAGAGGCTTAGCATATGTTGTACTTACTTCTTAGTGATAGGAAGCTTAAAATGCAAAAATTTGTTCTTTATTTTAGACAGATATTCCAGCATGCCTCAAAAGAATGGACTCCAAAAGTTTTAATTATTTTGACGAGCACTTAAATCTTCATAGGTTATGTTAAATTTTGCTTCTTCAATAATGTAGGCACAAACTTTTTAAGCATGTCCTTAGTCTTTGGAAAAGTAGGTGTGATATAGCAACTATATGGCAGAAATTAAGAAGAAGCTAAGATAATTTGATCTAGCTTTTTCGTAGCTGTCAGACATATAAAGATACACTAGGAATTGGTAGCATATGAAACATCGTTTACTGGCATCATTCACATGCCACATTGACCACTAGATTGTAAGATAGAGCTCCAAAAATAAAATCTTCCAATCCAATTTGGTACAGGATTGTGGCTGAGACTAGGGAGAGGTATATGAGGTGTCTAGTGTGGATTTTTTTAAAATTTACAGCTGATGTACAATATTATATTAGTCCCAGGTATACAACCCAGTGATTAGACATTTATATAATCTATGAACCTTTCCAATAATCTGGTACCCATCTGACACCATACATAGGTACTACAAGATATAGTTACTACATTGACTCTATTCCCTATGCTGTACTTTATATTGCCATGACTATTCTGTAACAACCAGTTTGTACTTCTTAATCCCCTTCACTCCCCTCCCATCTGAAAACCATCAAAATGTTTTCTTAATCTGTGGGTATGTTTATGTTCTGCTTGTTTGTTTTCTTTCTATTTTAATTTTTAAGTGTTTTTTAAAAGAACTGTATTTATCTATCTTTAGAGAGAAGGGAAGGAAAGGAGAAAGAAATGGAGAGAAACATCAATGTGTGGTTGCCTCTCACATCGCCCCTACTGGGGACCTGCCCTGCAACCTAGGCATGTGCCCTGACTGGGAATCAAACTGATGACCCCTTGGTTCGCAGACCCAGGTTCAATCCACTGATCCACCCCAGCCAGGGCTGTTTACTTTTTAGATTCCACATGAAAGTAAAATCACATGGCATTTGTCTTTCCCTGTCTCACTTATTTCACACAGAACAATACCCTCTAGGTCTATCCATGTTGTTGCAGATGGCAAGATTTCATTTTTTTATTGCTGAATCACACTCTATTATATATGTGCACCACTAATTCTTTATCTGTTCATGTACTGATGGACACTTAGGTTGCCTCCATATCTTGGCTATTGTAAATAATACTGTAATGAACATATGGATGCATATGTCTTTTTGACTTAGTGTTTTGGGTTACTTTGAATAAACACTCAGAAGTGAAACTGCTCGGTCCTTTTCTGTCTCTTATTAAAACATTTGTTTCAAAGTCTATTTTGTCTAGTGTAAGTGTTGCTACCCCAGCTTTTCTATTTTAATTTTCATTTTCACAAAATATCTTCTTCCATCCCTTTATTTTCAGTCTATGTGTCTTTCGATCTAAAGTGAGTTTCTTGTAGACAGAATATGTAAGGATCTTGTTTTGTTATCCACCCAGCTACCATATGTCTTCTGATTAGAGCTTTTAATCCATTTGCATTTAAAATAATTGTTGATACATAAGTATTTATTGCCCTTTTATTGTTTGTATTTTTTCTTTTTCTTCTTCTTAAAGACCCTTTAACATTTCTTGTAATGCTCCTTTGGTAGTGATGAACTCCTTTAGCTTTTATTTTGCCCAGGAAGCTCTTTATCTCTCCTTTGACTCTAAGTGATAGCTTTGCTGGGTAGAGTAATCTCGGTTGTAGGTCCTTGTCTTTCATCACTTCGAATTTCTTGCCAGTCCCTCTGGCCTGCCAAGTTCCTGTTGAGAAATTAGCTGACAGTCTCATGGGAGCTGCCCTGTAAGTAACTGCTTTTCTCTTCTTGCTTCTAACATTCTCACTTTGTCTTTAATCTTTGTCATCTCAATTATGATATGTCTTGGTGTGGTCCTCTTTTGGTTCATCTTTCTGGGGCTGTCTGTATTTCCTGGACTTGTATGTCTATTTCCTTTACTAGGTTAGGGAAGTTTTCTATCATTTTTTAAAATAGATTTTCAATCCTTTACTTTCTCTTTCCTTTTTCTGGCAACCCCATGATGTGAATGTTGGTACACTTGAAGTTGCCCCAGAGGCTCCTTGCGCTATCCTCATTCTTTTGGATCCTTTTTCCTTTTGGCTCTTCCAATTGGGTGCTTTCTGCTTTCACATATTCCAAATCATAGATTTGACCCCCTGCTTCATCTACTCTACTGTTGATTCCCTGTAAATTACACTTCATTTCTGACTGGTTTTTTATGTTTTCTATCTCCTTTTTTATATTTTCTATCTCCATGTTTATGTTTCCTATTCTTTGTTGAAGTTCTCACTAAGTTCCTCTACTCTTCCCCTCAGTTCATTGAGCATCCCTATCCAGTTTTGAATTTGCATCTAGTAGGTCTTATCTCCATTTTATTTCATTCATTTTCTGGAGTTTTGTTCTGTTCTTTTATTTGGGACATGTCTCTTTGTCTCTCAATTTGGACTGCCTCCTTGTGTTTGCTCCTATATATAAGGCAGAGCTGCTATGCCTCCTGATCTTGGTAGAGTGACCTTATGTACTAGGTGTCCTATAGGGCACAATGGCACATCTTCACCAGTAACCCAACCTGAGTGTTCCAGGTGCACCCCCCATGAGGTCTGTATGCACCCTCCTATTTTAGTTCAGCCTTGGTTGCTATTGGCACATCAACAAGAGGGAAGTACCCCCAGGCCTATGGGCTGTGAGGACTGCTTACAACCACTATGAAGGGTCTGCTACGCAGGGACTGACATCATAGAGCAGGACTCACTTCAGAGGGTCTCTGGTGCCCATTGAGTCTACCCTTTACTGTGCCACTTGTGGAGATACTTTGGTGTGGCCTGAAGCCATCCATCTGATGTGCTGGCTCTGGGGCCCCCTGGGAGGTGCAGTCCACAGTCTGCTGCTTATGCCCTGCTGGGGCTTCCTGGCATGAGCTACAGAGTGATCTGCAGATGCCTGCTACTTGTGCTGAGCTTGGAGGTGCCCAGAAGAGGCAAAACTGTGAACCAAGGCTGGCTGGCTGCTGCTAGTGTCAGCCCTGGGGGCACTGACCAAGGCCAGATGCTGCTGGTTTGAGGGATTTTAGGAAAGTTGAAAGCATGAACCAAGATAGGTCATTTATATGAAAAAGCCACTGAAATGGTTTGGGTGGGCCTACAAGTTGGGTGGAATGGGATCTCAGGGAATCACCAAGGCATGGTGAATGATATTAGCCAGGTTGACGAAGACTCAGATATATGGCATCCATCTGTCAGCTCTGTCCTGGGAGTGCTTAGCAAAGGAACAACAGCCTCTGCCAGCACTTCTGTCAGGGAGAAAGCTGTTTCTCTAAGCCTTGCTCTGATGCCAGATAACTCAGCTCCTCCCCTCTTGTCCCTGGTGCCTTTTAAGCTGCTGCCCTATAAGCTGGAGCTCAGAGCAAGTGAGTCTAAGTAAGTCTGTGTGCAGTCCCTTTAAGAGGAATGTCTGGTACTCCAGAAGCCTTCTGTTTCACTGAGCCACAATCCTCAATGGTTTTCACAGCAAAAAGTTATGGGGGGCTTCTCTTTCAAGCACTGGAACTCCAGCCTGGGGGAGATGGTGGAGGGCTGGGACTCCTCACTTCTCAGAGGACAGCTCTTACAGCCAAGATATCCCTCCCAATTTTTAATTGCCATGGGTGGGTGTGGAACCAGCCCTTCTACCAGTCTTGACGTGGCTTATTCTGTATATCCTTAGTTATAGGACTTATGTTCAGCTAGATTTCAGGCAGTCCTCAATGGTGGTTTTTCTGTAGTTCAGTTCTAATTTTGATGTGGTTGTGAGAAGATGCAAGTACTGCATTCGCCTATACTGCCATCATGATTGAAAGCTCCTCAGAAATGGGCTACTCTTAAAATTTAATCCTGGTCGTGGTTCTCAGCGTTTTCTGCCCTCAGGCTGCAGATGAGTCTCCTTTGTTGCCCCCTGACTTTCACACTTCTCTTTGAAGGGTAATTAATCACTGTATTTCTCCTATGCACAAATGGCACTCAGCAGGAGCCATCCAATTCCATTGTCCTTATTAGTGCTTTCTAAAAGTCTGATATATTGAACCAACCAAGTGCTTTCCTTCCATGGGAATCCCATCCCAGTTCATCACCAGCAAAAGTGTTACTGAACCCACACACACACAGGGTCAAGGGCGGGTACGATATGCTTTTACTGAAATTACCCCACTAGGTTCTCATTGTCCGCCACCAGATAGAAAAGACATCTCTCAATGCCAGAGATTTGTGAAAAGGAAAGGAAATGTTTATCTAATGCTATACAGACTTAAAGTAGTGACCTAACATCTTCATTAAAATATCAAAGTCCTTTTTGGATACCCACAGATGCCCACAGTGCTTCCTTATCCCCTTGCCCTAATCCAGGTACCATAACTCAGGAAAAGAAGCACACATCCATGTTTCAGGCCGCTGACACCATCAGCTGTGTCGCCATCCAGGCAGGATCTCCAATTAATCCAAAACCATGTGGCACCTTCTCATGGCCTACTGGCAAGAGTTCTTTCACCCTTCTTCCAGACAAAGTCTCTCCTGCTTCCTAGGCCACACAGTCAAAGGGAGCCCCCCAAAGCCACGTGGTCCTCTTCTACCAAAGCTACAGGGGTCCCCAGTCTGGCCAAAACGGGTGGATCTCTCCTCTGCTCCAGAGCTGCGGGGAGCAGGGGTCACCACTCTGCCAAAGCCGAGTGGAGGTTTTCTGCTAAAGCCGCATGGGGATTCTCTCTAGCCCAGCTGTGGGGGTCTCCACTCTGGTCAAAACTGCATTGTTCTTCTCTCCACCTGAGCTATGGGGGTCTGCAGTCTGGCAAAACTGCGTGGATCTCTTTTCCTGGTAAAGCTGCGAGGGGGTCCCCACTCTCGCCAAAAATGCATGGCTCTCCCTCAATGGCTGCCATGTCTGAGTTTAAATCCTCATGCCAATCTTCCTCTGTATCTCCATTTCCGACTCCTCCTACAATCAGTTATACCTGCCAGCATTCCAGTATTATTCCAAGTTTACTGGGCTGCCATGGTGAATCTGGGCAGGTATGGCCCCATGTCATGGAGCCAGTCTTGTCCAAGCTCTCACACAGGCACCATCACCTGGGGGGCCTGCTCCCCAGTTACATCTTTAGGGGAAGTCCCTTTCCATCCCCCTGGCTCAGAGCGTGGCCACAGCTATTTAACATATCTATGCAGCCAGTTAAAGGTTATAGATATGTTAAATGACCATGCCATGGGTTAGCTGCAAAGCTGGGACTGTACAAAACAGCTCTGCATGTTCCTGCTCTGTGTCCCTTCCCCCAACTCGAACCTGAGGGGGGAAGGGGTGAGGACATCTTATATGTCTTTCTAATATTTCCTAGATGCCTTGAGTTATGGGCCCCATTCCAAATCCCTTTTAGGGGTCCCCCTCTTGGCTGTACCCTGTATCACTTCTAGTCGGCTCTTCATCTGCTAAGCTATAATGCTGCTCCTGGGTGGAAATAAATAAATAAATAAATAAATACAAATTAAAATGAAATTACTTTTTGAATTCAGATGAAAATTTATTTGATAATATCTTGATTATATTTTAAACAAATTTAATATCATAAAATAATATATTTTATTTCTTTTGTTGAACTTTAATTCAAATATAAGATCATAAACTTTTAAAATATTTATGCAAATCCTTGGAAACACATATGTAACATGACATCCTTGTCTTAAAAATAAAACCCAGTCAGTTCTGTTCCTATTTCAATAGTATTCTACAACATTTTCTACCAAAAAAATATTTCCCAATATATTTTTTAAAAGCATCATTTTTAAGAGACTGTTTTTTTAAGAACAGAGTCCATAAAACCAGCTGACTTCCCCTAGTCATGTGCACCTACCAAGGAGTAGTCAAACTCAAACTTTTCTGTGCACTTACAGGAAGAAATAAAAACAAGTAAAAAACCAAACCAACTCATATCTGTGATTATTCAAGATATTTTCCTTCCTGGGAAGTCTTTGTCTTTTGCTTTGTCCCATGTTTTAATAAGTCATAAATTTCAACAACAAACTGACTTTCCACAACTACTTTGTACAGCCAAAAAAAAAATGGTGCTTCTCCTGGCTAACTAATGACTTTTAAGACATTCTTTTTATGTTTTTACTTATTCATTTTTATTTTTTATTTTTTATTGAATTTATTGGGGTGACTTTGGTTAGTAAAATTATATATGTTTCAAGTATATAATTCTATAATGCTTCATCTGTATATCACATTTTGTGTTCACCACTTCAATAAGACATTCTTAATAAAAGCAGTGCCTCCTTCCCTTAGCTATGAGACTGTTTGGACTGAAAAAGATTGAAGGATTATTGAGCCCCAACTCCTGTATTTATTCCCAGAAGTGTGAACTGGGCCCCAAGGAGGTGTCAGTTTACTCGAGTTCACATAGATGACTCATTTCTTGATAAAGCATATAAATGGGCATATCTAGATATTAAATAAAAATATTTGAGTTGTATTGGTTTGTTAATGAGCTATTTGCCATTTAATCTTCCAGGTGTTATTTTTCCATGCTTCTGTTTTCTTGGCAAGGTGGAATGCTAGAAGCTGGGTGGATTCCTACTCTGTTGCTGTGTTGGAGAGAGTTTTTTATATGTAATACAGGTCTTTAAGGACGAGTAAAGGAAAAATTACCTTCTTTTCTGAAATTTGGTCCTTTCCTGGTTTGGAATGGTCTTATTTCTCCACCTCAGCCTTAAAAAAGTAAGATTTTAAAATGTGTGTGTGTCGGCAGCAGTTGTGGTTGTGGGGGACCCCAACACCCCTGAGGGAGCCTTGGCCTGGGTACTTTCAGGGCAGGGCCGTCACTGTTGGCTCCATTGTCAGACAGCTCTCATTGAAAGTTTTTCATTATATTGAGTTGAGATCTGTTCCCTTTAATTTCTACCCACAAATCCTAGTCCTTCTTTCTGGAGAAACCCAGACGTGATATATTCAATTGAATCCCTTCGTCATGAAGGCCTGTCCTTTCTGGAATGACCAGTCCCCTACCCTTCAGCTTTTCTCCATAATGCATTGTTTTCAAACCTCTGATTGCTATTCTCAGGACTTAGTCTGGTTTTGAATTGTGTCTTTTAAAATGTGAGGCTGAGAACTGAGTATCTCTCTAGATGTGGTTGTTCTGCCATATTATGGGAATATGGCAGAACCATAACATCTGCTAGCAACACTATATTTCTATTACTAGAACTGCATGCATTTGCTTTAATGGTGATTGCCTTTATACTCTTGAGACATACTAAGCTTGAAAAATATTCCCTCCCCCTAGATATTTTCTATATAAAATGTTATCATATCAGATCTCTTCTACTCTATGTTTGTGCAATCAAATATTTTGAACCGATATCATCTATGTTAGATGTTATGCTTTTGGTTTCAATTGTGGGAAGAACATTTAAATTCTTGAACATGTCCTTGATTGAAATCATTTGTGTACTTTTCTTGTGGTGGAAGAACAGTCTTCAGCATTTTGAAGGGTGGGTGCTTTATTTTTCTTAGAAATATCTAGCAAAAGAAGTATTGTTTCTTGATCTTACCCTAGGTCTAATTAGGGGGAAAAAAGTATGTGTGTGTGTTAAGCATCTGTTTATACTGGATATAATGGTGGACTACCCAGAACTCCCCTTAACAACCAAGTAATTAATTCTCCCAGTAACTGAGAAACTTGGGGGCTGAGGGCCCTAAACTAAGTTGCTCTGTGGGAATTGCCATCAGCCAAAGGATTGTCTCATACTAGATCACACCAACTTCCCAGGGGCAGCCTACATACAGTGACTAGCCAGGCAGGGGAATAAATACTCAATTTCAATGCTATGAAGAAGGACCATTCCTGCTCCAGATATTCCCAGTGTGACAGCCTGGAAGTTCAACTCTTCTCTCCATCCACACCTGCTTCCTTAACTCCCCAGTTGGTGTCCATCCCAAGGACCCTCCTCAAAACTTCCTGCACTCAAATCTTCCAAATCTGTTTCTCAGGGAAACAGACTGAAGAGATTGGTACCAGAGTGCTCTGAGGAAGCTGACCCTAAAATGAAATTCTGGAACCGGGTTCTTGCAATTGGATGGCAAGGGTGGGTAATCCCTATCATAAAGTAGCCATTCAATTGTTCATCCTTTTGATACAGGGTGTAGCCAAGAGGGGGACCCCTAAAAGGGATTTAGAATGGGGCCCATAACTCAAGGCATCTAGGAAATATTAGAAAGACATATAAGATGTTCTCACCCCTTTCCCCCTCAG
>PVKM010052488.1:0-10233 GCA_004027735.1 Carollia perspicillata
GTGGCACTATCAGAACTACAATGTAACGATGAGGAGCCTTGTCATCTTCTCTACTCGAACGGGAATGCTGATGTTCCGCAGGGTCTGGTGACTCACTTTCACTAAGATGTGTCTTGAGATAAAAGTATCTACTATCCCTAGTTTACTCAAAGTTGTTTCTATCAATAATTGATGTTGAATTTTGTCGACTGCCTTTTCAGTATGTATTAGTATGATCATTGGGTTTTTACCAGTTGGTGCATGATACTAATACACTTCTTTATATTGATCCAACCCTTAGAAAAGTTCGTTTTGATGATGTTTAACATGCTACTTTATTTATTTTGCTATTTGTTTCCCTTGGATTTTTTTGATCTATTTTTACAAAAATAATAGCATATGGGCTCCTTTTCAGGTGCTAATTCTTGATGATTTTTTTTGGCATTATATTACCATTTTGAAAATTGGATGCAAATATTTCCAACATTTTCTGTATGGAGAAATACTTTAAAAGCATAAGAAATAAAAACTGCACAGGCAATTATTCTAGACCTTGCCTATTTGGCGCAAGGACTTTCCTGAAAACTTTTCATTGTTAGTCATTTTAGATTTTACACTTCTTTTAAAAGCCATTTAAACTCCTTATAATGCCTAAGAAAATTGTTTAATTTGTTTGGATTTTCCAGTACTCTTGTGAGATTTATAGAATATTTGCCATAAAGCTTATTTCTTGCTATGTTGGTAGTGAATACATTATTTTTTTTTCATTTTTCATTAGACTTGCCAGAATTTTTGCTATTTTTTGTTGTTGTATTATTGAAGAATGTATTCTTGGATTAATCTTTTATTTTTATTCTTTCTGTTTTCTGGTTTATCAATCTTATTTACATTTACTAAGTCCTCCCTGCAATTTAACTTGTTTTGCTATTATATTAATAATTCTTGAATTGACTAATAAGCTCATTTATGTTTAGACTTAGTTACTAATGGGAACATCTGTGGCTATTAATTTTCCTCTGAGTACTGGTCTGGCCACATGATGTAAGAACTATAGAAGTACAGTGATCTCACCCTGACCTGTGTGGCTCAGTTGATTGGATGTTGTCTGGGTCAGGGTACATGCCTGGGTTGTGGGCCGGTCCCCAGTCAGAGTGCAGGTGTATGCAACAGGCAACCAATCAATGTTTCTCTCACACATTGATAATTCCCTCCATCTCTTTCTCCCTCCCCCTCTCTAAAAATAAATACATAAAATATTTAAAAATGTACAGTGACCTCATTATTATAAATTATCAAAATAATTGTAATTACAGCTTTTTATAAGCCAGTAATTACTTAGAAAAGTGCTTTCCAAATTTCTAAGTACTTTTCAGATTTAACTATAAAAATATATGTATATGTTATATTCTGAATGGTATTCTCATTGCCCTGGCTGTCGTGGCTCAGTTGGTTGGAGTGTTGTCTTGTAACCCCCAAATTACAGGTTCTATTCTCAGTCAGAGCACATGATGCCTGGGTTGTGGGTTTGATCCCTCATTGAGGGCACATGTGACACCCCGCCCCAAGCACTGTCGTATCTATCTCCAGTCTTGGTGTGTATGGGAGGCAATCAGTTGACACTTCCCTCTCACAATGATGTTTGTCTCCCTCCCTTCCTCTCAAAAAAAAAAAAAAGCAATGAAAAAATCATGTCCTCAGATGAGGATAAAAAATAAATAAATAGTGTTCTTATTAGTCTCAAATACATTAATACATTTTCCATCTTAGAATTTATAAGAGGAAGTTTGTATGGTTTGCCCATTATCTCCAAATATATTTTATTAAAAACTTCAAATAAGCATCTAATAATATTCTTTTCAAAGGAATCATGAATGAACACTACACTGTTAGAGTAAACTTCCAATACTTATAATAGCATTATATATGATGATTTCACATTGTTTTAATACAGATATATCATAATATGAAAGAACTATAAAATGAAAATTTCTCAAGGTAATGAGATTTTGATATCAGGATAAAGCAAATTCCTGGTGATGGGCTGATGTGCTTATATGTTTGGACTTGTTTGACAACAAAAGAAATTGTCAGATATGTGGCCCAAGATGGCATGATTCAAAATATCAACTTTTTAAAAAGATTTTATTCATATATTTTTAGAGAGAGGGAAAGGGAGGAGAAAGACAAGGAGAGAAACATCAGTGTGTGGTTGCTTCTCACACACCCTCTACTGGGGACCTGGCCTGCAACCCAGATATGTGCCCTGACTGGGAATCGAACCGGTGACCCTTTGGTTCACTAGCCAGTGCTTAATCCACTGAGCTACACCAGCCAGGGCCCAAAATACCAACTTTTATAGTTACTGTCAAGCAAATAGAGAGAAAAAAACTCAAGTGATGAATATGAGACACTGTCAATAACTTGACTTCAAATCCAGAAATACCATATGTTACATATCATGTAGAAAGTACAAAAAATGAATTGATTGTTAAATAGCTTGATGGAAATCTCAATCTAATAGATGGAAAATGGACCTGCATACTAGAATTCTTGCCTCTCAATGTACTGTCTTTACTTTCTTACACTTTTCAAAATCTTGCACAAATTTAGTGTTTCTTTCGATGTACAAGTTTTAAGTAGTGAATGTCCACAGGATTCATATGCTTGTAACTTGCTTCCTACAAGGCTCATTTCAGCAATTCCACAAATAGGAGCCGAATAACTAATTAGTAGCAGTGGTAATGGTGACAAATAAAGCAGTTTCAATCATTCTGAACATGTTACTATTGACTTCCAATGTTCCAAGTTCAGAGAACACAGATAAACAGTTGAGATTACTGTTGCAGTGAGCAAATACGAAAGGCACTGAGTCTCCTCAGTCAGGAAAAAGAAATAGATTTTTCCATGCTTTTTCACACTCCACAACACTGTTGAAAAGCAATTTCTTGGCACATGACTATTGAGCTAGTGCTCTGGAGGGTAAATTAAATATGAGGTCACACAAAGGGAAAACACATGAGTCATTCTTTTTACTCATTCAAGATGCCTTTTAAAGTTCATCCGGGTTGTAAAAGCATGTGGGCATATATGTAGGTTTCATTTGCCTGTAATAAAACAAGAGGTGATAAGAACCAATGTTGCTTTTTAATTTCAACCCCGATTATCACAAACAAAAATTTTCTAAACATATAGCACCCAAATCTACTACAGTAAACCATGAAAAAATTTAAAATATGATGTTACTTTGTACATTTTTATGTTTTTGGAAATATATCTGGCTGAGACACTTTAAAAGAAATTAAAATACCTTTAATCGCTGAATATAGAAACTTTTTATAAAATTTTAAAAACCCTGCACTTTTATTTTTGTTAAGATTTTATTTATTTATCTTTAGAGGGGAAGGGAAGGAGAGAGGGAGAGAAATATCAATGTGTGGTTGCCTCTTGTGCGTCCCCTGCTGGGAACTGGCCTGCAACCCAGGCATGTGCCTTGGCTAGGAATCGAACCACGATTGTTTGGTTCGCAGGCCCGAGCTCAATCCACTGAGCTACGCCAGCCAGGGCAAACAAACAAACAAACAAACAAAAAACCCGCACTTTTAAAACTAGCATCTACTACAGTTATTTAGCACCACTCACCAATTTTCTAGAACAGAAGTTTTAGAGTATTAATCAAATCTGATTCTTCACTGTTTAATTAGAATTAAATGGATATATAATAAACAATTTGCAGAGGTTTATAATAATTACCCCAATATTTTCAGAACAGTTAGAGAGATAATACATGATTCTACTCTCTTTAAGCTATTATCAGGTTATAAGATACAATCATTTGGGGGCATAAAAGATGTTTGCCTTGTGAGCGAACCTATTATATTTTAGCACAGTGGTTCTCAATCGGAGGCAATTTCCCCCTCAAAGAACATTTAGAAATGTTTGGAGATATTTTCACTTGGTAGAACTTCAGGGGACCAGGAGTTCAGTGGCACCTAATCGGTAGGTGGAGACCAGGGATTCTGCTAAACATCCTACAGTGCACAGTACAGCCCCCGCAGTAGGGCGTTGTCCAGGCACAGATGTCAAGAGCACTGAGTCTGAGGAACCCCGTTTTGTGGTAACAAGTGGTGCTACTTTCGTGGTGCAGATGCTTTTGGGTCAGGGACCACATATTCCTAGTCTCCCAATATCAGAAACAATAACCTAGAGTCTAGTATATTGTAGACAATAGTTGGTGGTGACAATATTGGCATCATTACTCTTATTGTTCGCACGTATAAATGAATAAGCCACATGTCATATTCTGCGGAAAACCTAGCCGTAGGTGTAGTGAGTTTTCTCCTTACCGGCTTAGGTACCAATGATCAGGTTCAATCCTGAATGTTGTATAGAAGCTACTTAGGAGTGCACAGTTTACTTTGAAGAGTTCTCAACTTGGACACACCAGTATTATATTGAAAGAATGCAATGAGTTTGATTTTAATTAACTTTTTCCACTGCTTGTGCAAGTGAAGCTTGACTTTGACCCAAGTGTCTTCTCTTTTAAAACTGTTTTCCCTATGGTGACTACAGAATTTCAGCTGTTCAAAGTTCTATAGTTATGAAGGTTTCTTTCCACATTTCCACTATTCGTGTAACTTTTCAATTTGCAAATTTCATCAATCTTCGTCTCCCTTTCTTGAGTCCCATTCTTCTATTTGGGGTTATTTCCATGAACACAACTAATAAGTACAAAGAAAGGACCAGTTAAAGGCCTAACTAATGTTTCTCTAAAGATTACCATTTAATAAACTTATGGGATATGGATTACATGAGAGATCAGTCTAATATATATAACACATAATTTTTTCATCACACATATTATAAGCTTATCATTTATCATTTTCTCTAAATTCTGAATTTATTATAATAAGTTCATTTATCTTATTAAGATGGCTAATTATAGAGTAGAATAATCAAATCTATTATCTTATTTCTACTTAAATCTCAAGATCATTACCACCATAACTTATTAATTTTACCCTCCCTTATCTACTTTATCTGACTTGCCCAATCAAAATTTCGTTTTAACAGGAACAAGTATAAAGGACACATGGACAAAATCGAAGGGGGGTGAAAATGGGAGGGAGGTGGGGAGCACTGGGGGGTGGACTGGGATGGGAGTAAAAGACAGAAAACTGTACTTGAACAATAATTAAAATAAATTTTTAAAAATTAATTTTATTTTTCTGTTTAAGACTTATAGGAAAAAAATCTAGACATTTTGATGGTTGTCAGATGGGAGAGGGGTTTAGAAGATGGGTGAAGGTGAAGTGATTAAGAAGTACGAATTGAAACTAACAGCACAGTCATGGAGATGTCAAGTGCAGCACAGGGAATGTGGTCAATACTATTCTAATAACTATGTATGGTGTCAGAGGGTATTAGATTTATCAGGATGATCACTTAGTGACTTATATAATGTCTAATCACTGGGGCATTCACCTGAAACTAATATAATATGGTATGTAAACTAATTAAAAAATAAAACATGATTTACATTTACAAAAAGAAAAGAAGAAAAACCTTGCTTTAATTTATACTCAATTTTATCCCCTTTACATATCCCCTTCTTGAGTAAACATTTAACTCTTAGTATTAACTAACAGTATTGAACATTCCTTTCTTTAAAAGACTTCATTTATTTACCCCTAGAGAGAGGGGAAGGGAGGAAGAAAGAGAGGAAAACATCAATACGTTGCCAATTGTAGATATGACAATCCAGGCATGTGCCCTGACTGGGAATCAAACCAGTCTCCAACATATGGTTTACAGGCCAGCACTCAATCTACTAAAGCCACACCAGCCAGGACTGAAAATTGTTTACAAGAAAAGACTACATGGTTGTAGCACCTTCCTCCTGGGACCCGTGAGTTGATTCCCACGAAGGCTGTTCGTGGAGGAAGCCGATTCTGTTCTCCTTGTGTCCCCACTAGGGTCCTGCAGGCCCTCACTTTCCTCTAGTTAATGACATTGGGGCTGTTTGGAAACTCCTCTAACTAAAATGCATGTATACTGCCAGTATCACCGTGCATTCCACTCACTAGTACCTAATGCTCAGCCCTTGCACTTGATAAGTACTTATAGGTTGCTTTTAAATAATAATGTTAAATTACAAATTTTGATAGAAAGTGGAGTTTGTGTATCTTTGGATGTATCACATGATTCCAAAAGATCTAGCTGGAAAGTAAGAATAAATGATTATAGGATTTTAAAAAAATTAAAATAATTTATTTATTTTAGAGGGGAAGGGAGGGAGAATGAGAGGGAGAGAGAGCAGCAATTTGCAATAGACATATCAATTGATTGCCTCTCGCATGCCTCCAATCAAGAACCTGTCTCACAGCCCACGCATGTGCCCTGACCAAAAATCATAACAGCAACCTTTCAGTTCACAGGCCAGTGTTCAATCCAGTGAGCCACACCAGCCAGGGCTGGATTTAAAAATTCTTAATAATATAAGGGTTGCATTCTCATGGCCCATCAATATTGGATTGTTGAATATAACTGAATTGACTAATCATAATAATAAACTGGATTTCTAAGAAGCCCAAACATGTTATAAATGAAGTATCTTGAGGTACACTATATTTTTTCTCATTCTTTTTTTTTTAAATTTATCTTTAGAGGGGAAGGGAAAGAGAGAGGGAGAGAAACATCAATGTGTGGTTGCCTCTCGTGAGTCCCCTGCTGGGAACTGGCCTGCAACCCAGGCATGTGCCCTGACTGGGAATCGAACCGCAATCCTTTGGTTCGCAGGTCCTCGCTCAATCCACTGAGCTACACCAGCCAGGTCATTCTTTAACAAAAAGGAAAAAAACACTTTCAGGATCTACCATAAACAAGGCTTTGGAATATTTTTGTCCTTATCCTGATCTTTTATGGTCTATTTTAAGATGAGAAAATCTGATGAAACTAGGGTATTCAGATGGCTCGTGAAATTTTGCAGGTTAATTAACAGCCATAACCATTAGGAACTTTGGCTTATATTTTACAGGGTAACATGTTTTTACTTCAGTGGATGTTAATCACTATCACTTGGAGACAAAAATTACACAAACTGAATAAGTGTAACTTTGCCAGCGTTATATTCCTAAAGTGGGAATTTAAAGGGCAGTGACTTAAATGAGATGGATGTGTGCCTGTCTGTGTGTCTCATCCTGTGAATGAAGACCAATAAATCATAATGACTCCCATGTAGTAAAAGCAACACTCACAATAAGTCTGATATTTCCACGTAGATATTTAAATATTTACACTAACTGCTTCTTGGATGTTACATTGAAAGTTTTCCATGGTGTTGGCACACAATGCTTATTTTTCTAAGCTAAAATCCTTGCCGCTAGAAAAATCTAGTAGAACTTTTTGGTCTTTAATCACCTAATAGGTTGCCTGTTGTAGTTTGCCCAAAGGTGTGTAGCCTTGCCTGTGTATGTTTTGTCTGCCATCCTTTATAAAGAGGTGACAAGGCATTGGGGCATTGGGCCACTTTTGTTAGATGCTTTCATTTTCATAATAGAACTTTAAACTACCTTCCTCCTCAAAGCATATAAATGGATCAATATCTCAAATTTTCTACTCTGAAGTTTTGACCAGTGACAATGACTTTGTACTCTGTACCACATAGGATGATTCTCAACACCCTATAATGAGAAATGTTGCTTTTGGAGACCTGCACACATAGGTCTCGATTCCTGCAAATCAGACATGCCAGATAGGTTGTTGCTCATGGCAGCCACGCACCCATCCTGCAATGTTAATCCCCAAACTTTTGCATTTTGAGTGTGGACTCAGCCACAGAACTTCCCAGCACAGCTATGCAGGCAGCTTCTGAGAATGAATCAGAGTTGAAATGTAAGTTGAAGTTTACTTGCCATCCCGAGTGACAATAGTGCAAATGTTACCCTGGATTTAGCCAGACCATTCACGACTTGTGTACTTTACTCAACTGAACAGGAAAGTTTGGATAGTTCACAGCATCGATTTAAAGCACTGTGCTTTGTCATTGTAGTAATGGTTTCTACTGAGGGGAACTGTGTGACTCCTTATGACACTTATTTCCCACAGAGCTCACATCACCTTTATGAGGGATCGGGATTTCTGTTGGTACTAAAAATCAATAAAAACTATACTCCAAATAAATCAAACAAAAAACAGCTTTTCTATCTAATGAACATAGGAAAACCTTTAAGTTATTGTTATTCTCTCTATGGGCGTTCTGAAATTTACAGTCAAATCTATGGCCTACTTAAACATTTTCCTCCATGCTCACAAGGACAAAGGATCCAGTGGATTGCCTACTTGTTTATCTTATCATTGGCTGAATTATTCTCTTTCTGTTAAGTCCCCCTTTTCTTGATTCTTTCAACTATGTCTTTAATCCAATATTGCCTATATTTTCATAAGTTGCATCAACTTATGCATCTTCATTTGTGAAGAAGTAAGCTATTGTTAACTACATAAATATTAACACAGTAACTTAACATGTATCTGGTTTCACTTCCAGTTATTTCTTAATGTAACAAGTGAATGCCATTTAAAACATTTTATATAAATGAAGCAGAGTTCTCAGGGTCAGAGTGAGCCTAATGAAAGCGTTCTATTGAAAAGTTGTTCTTTCTCTGTGTTCCTTCTAGTGCAACATTAGTGAAAGTTCCCACTGTCTTTGAGGCAGAAATGGAATGGAGGGTGGGAAGGGAAGAGAAGGGAACTAATATGTGATCTTAAAATCTTTATTGCTGGTATATAAAGAATTATATATAGTCAATCTTGTTACTGTGGAGGGGAAAATATAGCTCTCTACACAAGTTAAAGGGATGTGCATTCAATGAAGATTTATTGGTAATTTGTTGTGTAAGGGGTTGTAGTAAGTACTCTAAAATTGGCTTCCTATGTGTTGTGGCCAAAAGATATTCCTACTAATCAGATCAAGAAGACCTGCGGTTACTGTCAAATGACAAAACAAACAATTTACTAACTGCTTTGGTGTCCTTTATTCAAGGGAATACAGTCCATGGGTTGAGGAGTCCAGTGCTTCACCATCAGAGGAGCCCTCTTCCCGAGGGATTCTGGGCAAGAGCAAGTGCTGTAGACTATCAGAAGAGGCAACATGGAAATGCGGCAGGATGGGCTAGGAGGTCGGAGATCTCTTTATAAGGCAGCAGGTCCTACTTTCTAGGGTAAGGTCAGCTAGCTAAAGCTGACTTGGACGGTTGTGATTGGTGCGTGTTAGGTTTCCTTGACAGGCGTGTCCCATAAGTTCAGGATGACTTAGGTTTAGATTGGTGACATGGGCTGGGCCACTGGGGTGGCCCCCATTTTGTGGGCCCCGATATGCAAATGAACTTCACCATTACCAAGTCCTTTTCCATCTATCAATCCCTTTAACACACGTTCCTTTTTAGTCATTTCTTGTATCAAAACCAAAGTTGAGGCAACTTCAGGCTTTAAGCTCCTTGAGGTTTGTCTTATTTATCACTGGAGTATAGTACTTGATAAAGATCATTTGAATGAATGAGTGACTGAATGGCTAATGGAGAGAGCCCTTCCCCTAGAAGTGGTCATTTAGAGATTTCTGGACAAGAAAGAAATCTGGTTATAACCTCTTCAATTCTTTTTTCCTTCTGGACCCAGAGTTGTAAATGGAGGGGACAAGGGGACTAGACTTATTAGGGTGATCACTTCGTAAGTTATATACAAATGTCATATCACTATGTTGTACACCTGGAACTAATATAATATTGTATGTCAACTGTTATCGAAAATGTTTAATTATTTAAAAAATCTCTGGCCCACCTTGAACAACTGTTTTGGATCTGATGGCAATCACACACATTAAAAGGCTAAAATTCTCATTGGCTTCATTATTCCCCATCCATTTAGTCCCCCTTTCCTTGGCTCCTTCAATTATTTCTTTTATCTAGTAATGTCTATATTTTAGGAAGCTGCCTCAAATCATTGGTGGAAGAAGATGAGATACAACTAACTGTATGAAAATTGACTCAATGATTTGTATAGGCTGTATTTGGATCAATTTCTAAGGTAATTTTTCAGGCAAAAATGAATGACAGTTGAAATATTTTATAAATGAGTCAGGATTCTCAGGGTCACGATGTTCTATTGAAACCTATTCTTTTCTCTGTGTTCTTTCTAGTGCAACATTTTGAATATTTCCACTGTCTTCAAGCCAGAAATGCAATGGAAGATGGGGAGAAAAAA
>PVKM010052489.1:0-10236 GCA_004027735.1 Carollia perspicillata
TGGGGAGGGGGCCAGGTGAGAGGATTGCCCTCTGGGTGTCAGTGTGACCAGGGCCACTCCCAGAACAGGAAGGAGGAGAGGGGCAGGAGAAGCCAGGAACAGTGGGAGAGGGGGACAGTTGAAGGAGAGATGGAAAGTGGAGGGAGAGGAGGAAAGGACGATGAGCACAGAAGGCAGTGGACAAAGGGCATCTGCCGTCCCGTCAGAGTGGCCCTCCACCCCGCCTGTCCTATCTGGGGAGAGTTGGGGCAAGTTCACTGGAGCTCGGCCCTGATGGCTCCGGCCAGCCTCTCGAGCCCGGAAAAACTGAGGTCAGTGGCTTCCCATCTCAGAAAGAAATCTGGTGCCCCTCCCATGCCCCACAAGACCCCACCTGAGGGATTCTCAACTCTGGCCACACATTAGGAGCATCTGGGGAGCTTTTCAAGAACTACTGATGCCTGGTCCGGCCAGCAGAAAATCTGGGTGAATGGGTCTTCGCTGGGCCTCCCAGGCAGAACCACCACCCCAGGTGAGGCAGGAGCCAGCCTGCCTGCCATTCTGCCCGTGACTGTGCGAATACTCTATCCTCGGGGGACCAAAGGGCTCACCCCGAACTTATCAGAGAAGCCCCTCACCCTGTGCCATCACATCTCCCTAACCCGGCTTGATTTTGCTTCATCATACTTGACCCTTTGATGGACCCCGTGTTCATCTGGGCGGTGTCTTTCTAAGCTCCGAGAGTGAGGACATGGTGGTCTTGCTCACTGCCCCATTCTTGGTGCCTAACAGTGCCCGGCACGCAGTGTGTGCTTGACGAAAATCTGCTGGAAGAAAGGCCATTTCCACCAGCGGGTCTGCTGCTGGAAGGCAAGGGTGGAGTCACACATCGCAGTGTCCTGATGCCCAGCACGGGGCCTGGCTGTGACCAACTCATGGTGCTGACCACTTGCTTTGGAGACAGAGGGGCTCATGGGGTGCTGCGGAGTGTCGAGGCTGGAAGCCGGGGTCAGGGCAAAGATGGGCCAAAGGGGCTGGGCTGCTTCGAGAAAGGAAGGAGGAGGTCTGGCAACAGTGTCCAGCACTTGGCTGGCCCAGGTAGCCTAGCAGGACAAAGCAAATGGTTGGGCATCAGCCCTGATCACAGGGCTCAGACTAGACCGTAGGGACAGGGTGACAGGGAACCCACGGGAAGTGGGGAAGGAGGGGCACAGGAGAGCCAGTCCCAGGTCCCATCTGTGCGGGAGCTGATGTGGGTCAGGACCCGGCGTGTGATCTGGTGCCACCGCCTCCCTTGCAGACAGGACCTTCCCTCAAGCACTGCGGGGCTCCTGCCAGTGGGCACGTGAAGGGAAGGGCCAATCAGGCCCCTGGGCATTCCTGACCCCTGCCATCGGCAGATGGCGAAAGTGAGGCCAGAGGGGGAAATGACTCACTAAAGGGGACTGTAGCCCCAGACTCCCACCGAATGGGGAAGGCCCCTGTTTGTAAGAGCCACCAGGAGGCAGGACGTGATGGTGGGGTGGGGGTGGGTGCCCAGGAAACAGAGGGCTCCAGGCCGAAGGCCCTGTGTGGTGGCCATTTGGCCGCTGGAGAACCCGCTGGCAGCTCTCGTGGTTCTGCCCCTGGCAGGTGGTAACCAGCTACCAGGACCCTCCAGTTTCCTTCTCTGAAACCTTCATTTTCCCACTGAAGGCTTTTGAGCACTAACTACATCGTGTAAGCCTGTCCAGCTGAGCCCCTCAGGCTTCTAGGGCAGAAACTCAGAGTGCTTCTTAAGTCCCCCAGCCCACGTGAGCCTTAGCAAAGGCCTGAAGCTGAGCCAGCAAGATCAGCGGCCCCCAAGGAAGACTCTTAAAGGGGCAGGGGCCTCTGTGAACTGGCAGGTGGCCACTGCCTGTAACTCAGTGTTGGTCTTGCAAGGTGCTCCAGCGAAGCAGGGTCTGCTCCAGATCCTACCCTGGTTGCCCAGGTTCCTGGGGCTCCACACTGTCTGCACCTTGCCCTTCTCCACTCCTACCTCTCCCTGAAGACCAAGGGCTGGATGGCAGACAGACCTGGGATTCTAATTTGCTACGTGACCCCAGACAAGTCTTTTAAGGCTGGGAACCTCACTGTTCTTACCTGCAAAGTGGGGAGAAATGGGACCATCGTGAGGCTCAGGAGACGCCTCTACACACGGACTGGTACATTGCACGGAGCTTCATGAACATCGGGTCCCATCCACTCTCCTTCCAAACTCAGCTTAAAAGGCCTGAGTCTGATTCCCACCCTTGCATTTCCTGGCCCCTGCCCTCTCGAGGAGCACAAACTGTCCTACAGTTTGGAGACTGGCTGTCTGCAAAAGGATGAAGAGCTCTAGGCTGGTGACCTGGTGGCCCGAGCATCAAGTCCTCGTCTGCTCCTTCTTTCCAGGGCCTTGGGAGACATCACCCACCTCTCAGTACTAGCTTCCCCTTCCAGAAGCCATCTCAGATGAGTCCACTGACAGGGAGGTCAGGAGGGGCTCAGGAGCCTCACATTCTCCAAGCAGTCTCAGGAGAACACACCCAGACACTGAGCTGGGGACAGAGCAGGGTGCTGAGGACTGTGGGAGACGTGTGTGAGAGGAGGCTGTAGGCAGACTCGGGGTAAGAGGTGGTCTGGGCAGCCCTGGGGACGTGGAGTCCAGATGGCCCAGAATCACTGTGAGGTTTGGACCTAGTTTTGCTGCCCTGGCCTTGGCCATCCACTGTCAACCCTCTTGAATCTTCTTCCCTCCCAAGAAGTCAGGGAGCCACTTGGTTGGAGGAGAACAAGGGCTGGTTACAGCAGACAGAACTGCAGATCCCTCCCCAGACTCCGTCTTCACTGTCCTGGCCTCAGGCACCACCTGGGCCAAGGCCGGATGCGGGCCTCCTCCTCACCCACCCACAACACCCAGAGTTGACTTCCTGTCCTAAATGAAGCAGCAGTACCCAAAATACAGCAGAGAGGGTGGCGGGCACCCCTCCTACAGCTCAGGTGGGTTCAGAGACACATACAAATCTAACTCTCTCTGCACTTTACACACACACACACACACACACACACACACACACGCCTACCCGCATCCTGAGACCCGGAGAAGGCCTCTATCTTTGGCATCGATCTGTCAACTTCAGCTTTTCTGCATGCGAATGCCTGCTCCTTTCAGTACAGGAATTAAACATGTCGCCCGTCTTTGGCTGAGTCACAGGACATTCGCAGTACCCTGGATGAGAAGTGAGGGGGCACACAGGGAGGCAAAGACCCTCCAGGGCTGCTGCTCCTCAGGCTGAGGGGCGGGGCTGGGCCTGGCCTAGCTATTCAAGACTCAGCCGAATGTGGTGGCACCCTTGGGGACACAACAGGCATGCTCTAAAGGGGTGCCGAGGAGTGCCTTCTCCAGGGGCCAAGGCTCCCCATGCTCCCAGCCCCCCGGCAGGGCTCTCAGGATCCAAGCCTGTCCTGTCCCATCCCACTTTCCTCTGCGTCACCGTGGCATTTACACTTGCCTTCTCGTGACCATCCTTTGGGGAGGCTGGTGCCAGGATTGGGTGTGGCAAGTACAGGGCCACATGGGCTGGGAAGGAGGGGACAGGGGAGGCGGTGGCCAGGCTGGCACCAATGTCAGGGTGACCCTGCATATCTGGGTGCTGTCCTCAGGACCCTGGCCCAGGGCTGGCTTATCAGCACTCCGACGTGATAAGCAGGAGCTGCTCTTGGGAAAGGGTGGACAGGTAGGAGCCTGGGCCAGAACTCTGAGGGCAGTGAGTGCTCTACTTCCTACCACCTCCAGGCAGCCCCATTCAGGCCAGGGAGACAGGCAGGGCGGTGGAGGCGCAGGAGTACAGCGGGGCGTACCAGGTCACCTCCGGGCTCAGCTGGGCATCCAGCAGCACGGGGGGACTCTGGCAAGGAGTGGGGAGCGTGACCAGGGTTGGGTGATGACTGGGAGCGGGGAAGGGCTGCTACTCCCCTGTTGCTACAGGGACACCCACTCCTCAGGTTAGGGGGTGGGCTTTGGCACACACACTGGTACCAAGGATTCCAGGGTTCTGGAAAAGGTGCCACATTTCTTCCTGCTCTCAGAGGGGAAGAAGGTGAAAGGTGTGTGGGCTCCAAGGTTCCTGTAAGGGGCTCCACCATACTGGCGAGACAGGCAGGCCCCTGGGGGAGGCGTGGTGTGCCCACGTCCAGGGCATAGTGTTCGGCCCAGCAGCCGGATTCTCCTGTCCATGTGGATCCCATGTGGATGCCCAAGGACTTCAGGGTGGGAAAGAGTCCAAGGTCCCTCCCTTCCCCCTCATCTCCTTCCAGGGCAAGTGATGGAGGGGTTGGTGTCCAGGCAAAGGCCACTGGGGAGACATGTGGCAAGCAGGGTCAGGACACAGCTGTGGCCAGCAAGACGTCTTCTGGGCCAGCCTTAGCCCTCGTTTCTCGGTGCTCCGAGGGCCATGGAAGCCCCCTCCTGCCTGCAGTTGTGATCAGTGTGACCTCTCATCCCGTGAGCCTGTCGGGTGGGCACAGCTCAGAAGATGCTCTGTCGCCGGTTCTTCCCTCGACCTGGAGAAAAGAGGGGAGAAGGGGGACTGCAGGGAGGAGCCTGGGCCGGGGGAGAGGGCATGCTCCAGAGCTGCGGCTAGAGCGAGCAAGAGCACGTGCTTGGAAGCCGGTCAGTCCTGGATTCAAGTCCTGTCTCGGCTACTCAGGAGCTGCGTGACATCATGTCTTAACCACTCACAGCCTCAGTTTCATTGACTGGGGAGCATTAACAGTACCGACTTGAAGGGGTTCTAAGGATTCAATGAGGTGATGCATGGAAAGTGCCTGACACTTCCAAGGCCAAGAGCTGGTTTGGGGACAAAGTACAGTTCCTCCAGGGTGCAGGCTACTTGGAGAGCTCAGGACTTGCAGAGAGAACACACCAGACAGAGCATGTACCTTCATCAGGGCTTTGTTAGATGCAGCCCAGTTCTGTCTACGGTGGGGGTTGAGGAGGGAGACACTAGAGGAGGAAGCCTGAGCCAGAGATAGGGAAACCCGCCCCTTCCCTGCTCCCCATGGGCCCCCGGAAGGAAGGCCATGCTGATTTCCCATCACACGAGGGGCTGCTGGGCCCCATCTCTGTTCCTCCAGAGGGAGGAACCGCCTGTCCTGGTCTTCAGTCATAAGGGGCAGCGGTGGAGGCACAAGGCCCTACCTGGCTGCTGAAAGGCCAGGCCCTGGCAGCCCGGGTCCTTCTGGAGCTGGATCTCCTTCAGGGAGAAGATGGAGGCAGCTGCAGTGAGAGGAGGAAGGCGGGGAGAGAACTCAGTGGAGCCAGCCCTGCTCCTCGGCCCGCGGCCACCATGCCCCTTGAGTGCCTGGAGCCGGGGGCCCCCTGCGGCTGGGGAGCCCCTTCAGTTAGGACTGGCCAGAGGCAGCTTACTAGGCCTTTCAGGCGGAAACTCAGAGCCACGGTTTGGCCCCTCGGTCACAAATGAGAAGCCGAGGAGGGGAAGGCATGTGCCCAAGGCTGCACAGCTGGACCGAGGGCCTCTGGCCTTTTGGCTACAGTTCTTCCGCTCACACCTGCGGCCACCTTTCCTGGTTCCGGGGCGGCCTTGCTCCCTCCCCGAACCTCCCCCTGGCACTCACTGTCTTCGAGCTGGTGCACCTGCTCTCCCAGAGACCGGAAGTAGGGGTGGTTCAGGGCTGCCTCCGCTGACACACGACTCTTCGATTCATACTGAAAAGCACAGGGTCTGTTGGGTCCCAGCTGGGGCGCTACAGGGACCCCTTTGGGAAGTGCTACTCCTATACTAAGTTAGACGGGCAAGATGGAGGGGCCTGAGTCTAAGCCGAGAAACCCTTGGGGTCAACTGTGCCTGCTCCCACCTCCAACCCAGCCCAAGGCTCCCACAAGGAGAAAACCAAAACGGGACTTCAGAAGAGTGACCTCCTCTCGGGATGGAAGTGCGGATGCTAAAGCAACCACGGCCGTGCCATTAATAATAGTAACACCACTACGGAACACCAACAAGCATCTTCTGTGGTGCGCCTCCTCCATGCCATGCCCCATATTAAATGTGTTCCACAACCTCGATTTAGCCTCACCGCCATCTTATAAAACATGCACGATTAATTCCACTTTGCCATTGAGGACACTGAAGCACAGAAAGTTCTGTAGCTTGCCCAAGCTAATGAGTGGGTTTGAATGACGGTTTTAATTCAGAGTGTACCCGCTCCGAGTCTGTGGAAACTGGCGCTCCTCTGGGCCTGGGTGGGGGTCGGGTGGAGGGTAAGGGGTCAGGGGCAGTTCAGACTTGTGAGCATGAGCACAGAAGTGGGCAGAGGGCCAGAGTGGGGTCTTAGGGCTTCAGCCATCTTTGGTGCCTGTTTCTGGGCCCAGCTGAGGGCACACTCACCAGGAGAAGGCTGGTCAGGAGGGTGATGCCATCAGAGTCCAACCTGCAGGAGGAAGGAGCTGGCACAGGCCTGGCCTGGGTGGGGCGGGGAGGGTGGGGTGGATGGCCACCTCGAGACGGGACAGCCAGGACTGTAAGCAGGAGAGGTGTGGGGAGGCAGGCTACCTGGGAGCGTGGCTGATGAGTGGCTGGGGGAGGTACCGGGGGAAGTTATAGGCACGGAACTCGGACAGGGCCATCACGCCAGGCCATGTCTCTTCTACAGGGGTCCCTGGGGAGACAAAAACGGGTGGGGAGGCACAGTAAGGAGCCAGGGCCAAGGGCGACTGGGAGGCGTGCAGTATAAGGGTGAGGCGGAAAATGGCCAATGCCACAGGTGCAGCCGCTCTTCCCAGTCCCTTTAGGTGCCAGGGCTAGACAGAGTTCTGACGCCCCTAGTGGTCGTGTTGGGGGAGCGCAGGAGACTGACCGAGGAGTCGAAAGATGAGGTGTAGCTCCTCCTTGACTGTGGAGCCCGGGAAGAGGGGCCTCCCTGTGGCCATCTCGTAGTGAATGCAGCCCACGCCCCTGCGGGGAGCAATGGGCAGGGGCGCGTCAGGCTGGGCCTCCTCCACCCACCCTTCCGAGGGCCACTCCCCTGCGACACCCTGCCTCACAGCGGCTCTGACAGGTCCTGGCACCGGGGCAGGGGCCCAGGACAGCAGGAGCTCCCAGCACAGCCAAGGCCCCCACTAGGAGGCTCTGACCGCTCCCCTTTCACTCTGTGGCAGGTCTCTAAGCGGCATTCTCAAACGTTTTCCATGTGGTGCGTTCCTGCCGGAAGAGAAGTCCTACACCCGTTCTCCTCGAGGACCTGGCCCAGGGGCCGCTCATCGGAAACCTGTGCCTCAGTTTTACAACTCATCCTACAACAATGAGCAATACCCATGCTCGCTTTAAGAATATATTCTTTTCAAAACTTTCAGTAGGACTGATGCTTGGGGAAAGGCTGTCATATTCACTGTGGGGGCCTCCTGTGCCCTCCGTAACCCCCTGGGGGCCCCGGGGGAATGTTTCACAAGCACGCCTTGGAGGGTCTATGTAGAGACAGGAAACCCCAATGTGGTTCAGACTTCATCCTTCAACAGCCAGTCCGACAGGCTGCGCATGGCTCCTGGCCACAGGAGGCGAGGCTGCCCTTCACAGGCGGACTCGGGCAGCGACGGGGAGTCTGGGGTATGGAAGGTCCCCCTGCCCCGGGTCCGTGACACTCACTCACCACATGTCAATGGGGGTGGAGTACTCTGTGGACCCCAGCAGCACGTCGGGGGGCCTGTACCACAGGGTCACCACCTCATTGGAGTAGGTCTTCGTGGGGACTGACTTGGCCCGGGCCAACCCTAGGGACAGACAGGGCACTGAACCTCTCCTCGCAATGGCACTGCATTCTGAGGAGACCGCCCAACCCCCGCCTGGCCCTGGGGGCTCCGGTCCTCACCGAAGTCAGCCAGCTTCAGCTCCCCCCTCTCGTTGATGAGCAGGTTCTGGGGTTTCAGGTCCCGGTGCAGGATCTTCCGGCGGTGGCAGTAGGCAAGGCCCCGGAGCAGCTGGAACATGAAAATCTGAGGCAGGAAGAAAGAGAAGGGGGAGCAATGTAAGGTGGGAACGTGCCCCATCTGGGAGACCCTGCGCCTCTGCCCCACAGCTTGGACTCAGACAAGGACAGGGACTGGGCAGGGGTGAGGTACCTGGACAGCTGCCTTGCCCACATTACAGCCCCATCAGCCCAGGGAACCCTGTCCATAGGGGAGGGCACCAGGTGTGCAGAGGAGGGGGAAGGGCAGGGGAGAACAGACGGTTGTCCAGCCCGGGAGCTGAGGGCCATGGAGGCCAGGAAGCCCACCACACGGCGGTGCATGAGCTTGACTCTGGCACACACCAGAGACCATTCATCCTTCTGAGCTTCCCCAGAGGCCTCCCTCCTCCCAGCAGGTAACTGAGGCTCTCGTCTGATGGATGGGAAAGCTGATGCTCAGAGTTGGGGGCTTATATTGCATCCACAGCTAGGGGGTGGCTGGGGGTACGTGTCTGTGTGGCAGGGTAAGGTGCTCAGCACGGGCCTGGCCCTCCCTGAATGGCACCGCTCCTTCCCTCCGTCCGGCACAGAAGGTCTAAGCAACCTCAGCAGCCGGTCCCTGGTGGTGACAGTGAGTTCCCACGCTGGACATGAGAACAGGTGGGTGCTGAGATGGACAGGGGCCTAAACGTGTGGGGTCCCTCACCTTGACGTTGTGCATGCTCATGAGGTTTCCGCAGTGGTCCAGATACTGCTTCAGGTCGCTGTCCTGGAACACAGAGTCTGGCTCAGCCATGGCCTGTCCTGACCCCTGGCTGGAAGCCCCTCCCTGGGTAAGGCCCAAGACCAGGAATGGGACAGGTCCCTGGCTCCAAGCTGCCTCTAGGCCTGGGCCTTGGCCCACTCCTATCCAGAAATGTCTGAGAACCTGATTTTAGAGCAAGGCCTGGGGCACCGCCTCCATCTCTCTCACCCTTGCCACCCCACCCCCACCACAAGGGGAAGAAGATCCCAACTCACCAGGTACTCAAACACCAGGGTGAGGGACCGCTCCGTGTGGATGAGGTCATGCAGGGTGACAATATTGGCATGCTTCAGGTTCTTCAGTAGAGACACTGTGGGGAGACAGGCCCACTGGGTTCCCAGGGCCCCGTGTGCCCCTCATGCCCTCTCTTCCCGAGGTCAGCCCCCTGACCCAACTCCTACAGTGGCCTTCCACCCCAGGCTCCCACCAGGGCTCCAGCCAATGAACCCCTCCTCCCAGGGCTGCTCAGGAGTTGGGGACCCTAGGGTGCTGTACCCTCGCGGATCGCCGTGCAGGGCGCCCCCTCCTCATGCTCCAGCCGGATCTCCTTGAGGGCCACAAGGTTCTCTGTCAGCTTGCTGCGTCCTTTGAAGACTGTGGCGTAGGTGCCCTGGGAAAGCAGCCCGGGAGCCCCAGCAACACTCAGGTGCGGCTCTCCTCTGTCCAGGGCCCCCTCTTTGTGCCCCTGCTGCGACTGTGACTTGGGTTGGAGGGCCCTTCCCCCTTCTCTTCCCTTCACTTCTCTGTGAAGCTGTCCCTAACTCCTCCCAGGACAACTGCCCCTCTATTACACTGCCAGGAGGTTCTTCCCGAGGTTGGTGTTTCCGTGTAGGTCTCTCTGGGTTTCTGCAGGGAAAGGGCCTTCTTCCTTCTCTCTGTAAACCTTTGCCCACCCCCGCCTCCAGCAGAGAGCCTGGGGCAGTGACTACAGAAGCAAGCTAACAGCACTGAACTACATGCCAGGCATGAGTGTTTGCTGTACGAAAGCTTATCATAGGAACCTCTTCTATCCGCATAACGACTCTGTAAGGGGGAGCAGTTATGAGCTCCATTTGACAAAGGAAGGAAGGCAGGCGCAGAGAGGTCACATAATGTGCCCAACGTCACCAAGCTAGGAAACAGTAGAGATGGGATTCGAACTCAGACAAGAAATATGTGTGGGGAAAAAAGCCTGGATCCTGCCCAGGACCCACGGACAACTCTATCCTCATGCCCTCCTCCAGGACCCAGGCCCACCTCAGCACCTGCCAAAGGCTGAGCCCAGCTGGACGGCCACGATCGTGTACCCCTGTGGGGCAGGTCAGGGAGGGGTGGGGGAGACCCGTCCTCCTCCTAGCCAGCCTTCCTGGCCACCCTAGGAAGACCAAACCCAGCCTCTTACCTCCCCCAGTTTGTCCAGTTTCACATACGTTTCCAGTTTCCCAAAGCCGATATCTGACTGAGAGGAAGAGACATAGGGTCCTGTGAACATGAGGCCCCAGCAGCCC
>PVKM010052490.1:0-10226 GCA_004027735.1 Carollia perspicillata
TGAGATCATATATTTGTCTTTCACCATCTGGCTTATTTCACTTAGCATAATGCTTTCCATTTCCATCCATGCTGTTGCATAGAGTAGGAGCTCTTTCTTTCTTTCTGCTGCATAGAATTCCATTGTGTATATGTACCATAGTTTTTTGATCCATTCATTTATTGATGGGCATCTAGGTTGCTTTCAGTACTTGGCTATTGTAAATTGTGCTGCTATGAACATTGGGGTGTATAGTTTCTTTTGGATTGGTGTTTCAGGGTTCTTAGGGTATAATCCTAGCAGTGGAATTGCCGGGTCAAAAGGCACGTCTGTTTTTAGTTTTCTGAGAAAATTCCGTAGTGTTTTCCCTAGTGGCTGTACCAGTCTGCACTCCCACCAACAGTGTACTAGGGTCCCCTTTTCTCCACAACCTCTCCAAAATTTGTTGTTTGTTGCTTTGTTTATGATGGCCATTCTCACCAGTGTGAAGTGGTATCTCATTGTAGTTTTAATTTGCATCTCTCTGATAACTAGAGATATTAAGCATCTTTTAATGTGTTTCTGGATCCTCTGTATGTCCTCATTGGAGAAGCATCTATTCAAGTCCTTTGACCATTTTTTAATTGGATTGCTTGTCTACTTAGAGTAGATTCATGCAAGTTCTTTATATATTTTGGAGATTAAACTTTTGTCTGAGGTATCATTGGCAAATATGTTTTCCCATACGGTTGGTTCTCTTTTATTTTAATGCTGTTTTGCTTGGCTGTGCACAAGCTTTTTATTTTGATGAGATCCCATTTGTTTATTTTTTCCTTTATGTCCCTTATTCTAGGGAACAAATCAGTAAAAATGTTGCTGTGTGAAATATCTGAGATTTTCCTGCCTTTTTTCTCCTCGATGACTTTAGTGTGTACCGGCTTATATTTAAGTCTTTTATCCACCTTTACTTTATTTTTGTGTATGGCATAAGTTGGTGCTCCAGTTTCATTTTTTTGCATGTAGCTGTCCAGCTCTCCCAACACCATTTGTTGAAGAGGCTATCTTTATCCCATTTTACGTTGCTGCCCCCTTTGTCAAATATTAATTGACCATAGAGACTTGGATTTATTTCTGGGTTCTCTATTCTGTTCCATTGGTCTATGTGCCTGTTTTTATGCCACTACCAGGCTGTTTTGATTAGAGTGGCCTTGCAATACAGTCTGACATCAGGTATTGTGATCTCTCCTACTTTGCTCTTCTTTTTCAAAAGTGCAGCAGCTATTTGGGGTCGTTCATGGTTCCATATAAATTTTTGAAGTGTTTGCTCTATGTCTGTGAAATAAGCCATTGGTACTTTAATAGGTATTGCATTGAATCTGTAAATTGCTTTGGGTAGTATGGACATTTTGATGATGTTAATTATTCCAATCCATGAACACGGTATATGTTTCTATTTGTTTCTGTCTTCCTTGATTTCTTTCTTCAGTGTTGTGTAATTTTCTGCATACAGGTCTTTTACCTCTTTGGTTAGGTTTATTCCTAGGCATTTTATTTTTTCTTTTTGCTATATCAAATGGAATTTTTTTCTTGATTTCTGCTTCTGCTGTTTCATTATTGATATACAAAAATGCATTTGATTTCTGGATATTGACATTGTTCTTAATTTCACTGTATCTGGTTACATTTTGATTGCTTGTTTGTTTTGTTGATTAGGTTCCACTTAAAAATGAGATCATAGGGTATTTTCCTTTCACTGCCTGACTTATTTCACTTGCAATTCTATCCCACTGATCTAGATGTCCATCCTTAAACCAGTTATTACAATGTTTTGATTACTACCACTTTGTAGTAAATTTTAAAGTGGGAAATTAGTCTTCCAAATTTATTCTTTCTCAAGATTGTTTTGGTTATTATAGGTCACTTGTATTTGCGTATGAATTTTAGGATCAGTAAGGTTATTTTTGCCAAAAGACCTTGAGGTTTTTGAAAGGATTGCATTTAATCTTTATATCATTGCAAAATAATGCTATTAATGATATTAAATGTGTTAGCCCATGAGCACAGGAAGTCTTTCCATTTATTTAGTTCTTTTATTTCTTTCAGCGTTTTCTGTAGTTTGTACTATATAAATAGTTCACTTTCTTGGTTAAATTTATTCCCATATATTTATTCTTTCTATTACTGTAAATTGTGTTCTGCATTTTATTATAAGATTGTTTTGTCGATAGTATATATAAATACAGTTGATTTTTTTATTAACCTTGTAAACTACAACCTTGTTAAATTAATTTATTAGCTTTGTTTGTGTGTGTGTGTGTGTGTGTGTGTGTATTCTTTAGAATTTTCTATATACAAGATCATGTTATCTTCCAGTAAATGCAGGATTACTTCTTCCTTTTAATCTGTATGTTTTTCTTTATTTTTTTTTTTCTTGTTTTACTTTGCTCTCTAGAACTTCTAGGTGCCAGACAATGTTCAAGGTGATTTATATGGCTAACTCATTTAACTATCCTATTTGGTAGTCTCCTAACTTGCTCAAGGTTATTCAGCTAAAGACTCTGGTTGACTGCCAAGGCTTTTCTTGTTCTGGTCCATAAGAATGTCAACAGGGTATTATTTATTAATGACTTATAATGTGTAAGCTAAGTCTCTTATTTATGTGGTCACATCCAATCCTTAAGAAAGTCCTGTGAAAATGTGTCCCTATTATGGAGATGTGAAACTAAAATTCAGAGTGCAGAAAGAATTGCAGGTCAGGTGGCATAGATAACCAGTAGATGAAAACATGGTAAAAATGGTCATAAAGAGATGAACAGACATAGAGTGAACATTCATCACTAAGAAATGGTAGGTAAGATGAAATCATCTTTTAGGAATGAATTCCCTGGGGACTCCTGAGTAGAAAGTTTACATCATAGAAACAGAATTTGAAGGCAGTTATTTCTCTTCACAATGCTAGTGTTAAATTGTGACTGATTGGTAAGCTATGCCCTCCTGGAGGCTTCCTGCATGTCCTTCTCTTTGTAAGACACAGGATTAATATAAAAATAATCTGAGAACAAGGCTTTGCCATACATCATTCAATAATTGCCAAACACTTGCTGCTGAGAGTTGACCATGAATCCATGTCCTCAAAGCCGCTTAGCTCCAACTCTCCAGGTAGATATACCTCATTTGTCTCTAGGTTCATGAAGACTGCTCCAAGAGGCATACAAAGAAAGAAGACGCTCCACACACCTTAAAGTCATTTGTTGGCAATTTTCAAGTTTAAGCTTCAGGTTGCATTTTGCATGGCCAGAGGTCTTATGTAGGTCTAGGGCTTCCAAATATTGAGAAACATTAAGCAGTAAACATTCTAAATGCTTTTTCTAGACAAAGTAAAACATCTGGATTTTTAAAAAGCAAGATGTTTAATGAAACTTTTTAGCTTTCTCAGGGATATTTGGCCTCTTGTAGCCACAAATGTGAACCAAGTTAAAAAATAATATGTAGATTTGCATTGTAAGTTCAGTGGGCACTGAGCTGGAACTGTTAAAGTTAAGAGTTCACACCAACCCAAGTTAACATCTTGGTCTTGCATTATTACAAGGTGATGACAGCATGTGTGTGTTATATTATAGCAATCTGCCATAGCACTAATAGTTTAGTGTGTGATAAATGCAGAAGATCCCTAAGGAAGTCCATGCAGAGGTTAACTGTATCTAAATAAGTTATATATAGCTTTCCTGTCACTAAATTCTAGCAAATCACCTTTTACCATCAAATAACACCACAGTTGGAGCAATATTTTGGTTAAATTTTTCTAAGTGATGAGTGTTTCTAGTGTAGGATTCATGTTATCTTGGATGACAAATCCTGTGATACTGAGGGTAACTAGGAGTGAATGCATACCAAGCCTGTCTCTGGAGAGGTCCCTTGGAGATTATTACATCAAAGCTATGGAATGTATGAGTCTAATGAGGCTGGATTTGGGAGAAAATTTTGCATCGTCTCCAAGGCAGAAAGAATATAGAGTAATCCACAGAAGAGAACACACACAGATTCCTTCATGCTCATTGACAAGAGGTCACTGGGCTCAGTGCCAGTGGCTGAGAATAGGGAGATGAATATATTGTAAAGGCTGCGGCAGAGTGGGAGATCCAAAGCATGTAGACAAGGTTGGAGAAGAGAGCACTGAGTCAAAGCCCCACTCTGTGCTGGGCTTGCTCCATCACTTGATTCACCCCTGGCCCTGTGACCATCACTTCTATCTGCTCTGTTTGGACAAGTAAAAGAGGGTGTTTGGAAACCCAAAGGACCTAGACTGAATGGATTCTGAGTGAAATGCAAGTAACAAAATAAAGTAGTCACCTCAGTGGATCACTGGGTCCATGAAGTTAGATGTACAGTTAGGTATGCAGCTCTAGCAAGGGTGGTAGTCAGTACTAAGGTATGCAGGAAACTCATTTTTCTGCAGGAATAGCTGCTGTCTGTTCAATGCTTCCCATATCACAGGCACTATTCAATATGATTTACATATGATATCTCATTTTACCCTCCCAGCAAACTGAGGAGGCATGTGAGATTTTTTAGATTCACTTTACAAATGAGGAAACTGAAAAGCAAAGGTTATGCAAGGTCTCCGAAGTCACACAGCTGGGGACTGGAACCCAGTCTGACTCCTCTGGTCGTCATGCTGTGACTGATAGAAGACACCAGGCACTGAAGAGGAAAAGTCAGAAGTAGCTGTGAAGTAGGTATGGTCATGGGGAAAATCCAAGATTAGAGCCTAACTTCAATCTTGTTCCCAAGAAAATAAGGATGTAGAGAGTATGTGTGGGTTTGTACAAGCAACAAGGACAGCTGCCTGCTCAAGTGATTTAGAGTTACAACATATTTAGTTGAAGATAAGATATGTGACCATATCTATGGCCTGCCACAAGGTCTGATACTCCACCTTCAGGAAAAGACCTAATAAAATAGACTGAATCTTTGAGTATCATTTTACATTATTTAGGATTACCTGACAGGGAGTATCTGTCATTTCTATGCTGGTATAGATCAGTACTTGCATCACCATATTTATGATTTCTAGCAGAGGGCCGAGGTTGGGAGGAAATAGGAAGAAAGAAGTCAAAGAGTCCTTATTTATAGCTCACCATGATTTCTGCATGGTCTGCCCTGGTCATAAAGGGGGCAGCCAGGAGATACAGGTCCTGTCAATCCAGGAGAACTTCCCAAAGCCGGAGGGTTCTAGAGACCCTGGGGTGGAGAGCTCCCAAATACCTTTGGTCTATTTGCATCTAGCCATCTTCCATTAAGCCCATCCCCACAAATCCAACACAAATAGGTGCAGGGTGGGTGGCACCTGTTCTTCTATTTACCAGAAAAAATCAGACACACACTCCACCTCAGGGATGTCTGAAGGATGCACCTGCCAAGGTAAGATAGACAAATGGTAGATATGTCCCCTTGAAGGCAGCATCCAGTAGAAGCTCTGTCAGTGGTAGCCTTTCCTCTGGCCCTCTCTCCACACACCTGCATCCTGGGCCTCAGAATGATGCCTGAAGTCACACTTTCTGTCTTATGCCTGCTGGTATTAGTTCCAGAATTTGCATGGTCAAGAAAATACAGATTGGCTTTACCATCATTACTGCAACTGATGTAAGGGGGAAACCTGGAACATGCTCCTCTTTTCATGGTTTTGAAAAGTGTTGTTGTCATTAAACATTCCCATACTTTTCATCTTCCCAGGCCCCAGCCCTATGCATACATCTCAAAGCTCAGGAAGGGGTTACCATCCTGCCAAGCTACTGACAGATTTATCCCTCAGAGCTCAGGGCTTCTGGCCAAGTTGCAACCGACCTCTGCATAGACCTCCTCACTGGAACAGGAACTGTCAGGACCTGTGAATTAAACACAAAGCAGAGTTCTGAAAGGTCCACAGAGATTTATGGATTATTTCAGACCACAGAACCCTATAAAGATTCAAAAGCCTATCTGAGTGAAGCAAGAGAATTAGCTGTCAGAAGCAGCTCTTCAAAAATTGATTGTTTATTGATTTCATCTTCCTCCACATCTATTTTTATGTGTCCTGGGCAGTCTCTGTTAGCCAGTGTCCTCATTCCCTCTGCCGCCACCTCCCTAAGTCCAGTCTTTCAGGCTGCTTAGTTACTGAGCAAGAACTCAGCTGACCTCAGGCAGAGGGGCCTTTATAGTCCACAATACAGGTGGCATAATTTCTGAGGTGATCAGTTCCAATGAAACTAGAGAGAGAAGGTAATAATGGGCTTCAAACATGACCAGGCCCTAAGGACTGCTGGTTTCATGTCATACAGGTCATGATGGCTGTGGGTGAGAGTGCCCGGCAGTCTTGGAGAGAAAATGATTTGGACACCAGGGGCAGGAGCCACAGGTTCTGCTGTCATTAGAAGAGTAGCTTTTATTAGTAGTCTTGGAGCTGCTGAGAGATGAGAGGTTCACCATTAAATTTTGATACTTCCCCCTGAAGGAACACATAAGCATACCCACATTCACCCTGCTCCTTGCCCTGACTTGGATTCCTCACCTCTGGCTCCTTGGAGGTACTAAATGAGTGAGCTATAAGCCTGAAAGACCCATTATTCCATAATAAACTCCCCAAAAATTTGGGCTTAAGATAACAACAATTTTATTATATACCACAATGTTGAAAGTAAGAAATTTGCTCACAGCTTAGCTGGCAGTTCTACTTTATATGGTATGGATTGAGTTCACTTGGTGTTCCTCAGGTGGTGGCGGGATTGCCCCAAATTCACATGCCTAGTGCCTTGGTGAAAGCTGTAAGGTTGAGTTCAGCTGGATTCCACCATTCTCTAGAAGTGTATATAAATTTCTCACTGGTCGATTAGAGTTTCCAAAACTGGCTTGTGTCACTTAATGTGATACTTCGTTGGTCAAAAGAGTCACAGGCCAGCCCATACACAAGGGAAGAAATGAAGAACCCTCTTGCAAAAGAAAGTGTCAAAGAATTTTCAGGCATCCTAAAATTGCTACACCCAACTTTATACTATTTATTTATTTATTTTTATTTCATTCATTCATTCATTCATTTATGGCTTAGTGAGTCCTTACTATATATCTGATACTGAGCTGTATGATAGGCAAAATGGTAACATATATTTACTTAGTGTTTGTTATGTGCCAGTCACTAATGTTAGTGCTTTCCATATATTGATTAATTCATTCTTGCTGTAACGTGTTTTACAAATGAGGAAACAAAGGTACAGATAGGCTAAAGTATTGCTCAAGTTAAATTACTGGTAAGTTGTAGAACCTAACTTTGACCCAGGTCATCTGATTTCAGAGCCTGCACTTTTACCCAATAACCTACAGCACCTCTAGTATCTAATATGACACAACTTCAGCTCTAGGTAGCTTATGTTTTGTGACTGAAGCAAGGTATATAAACTACCTATAATATAGCAATAAATGATAAATGCACCAATCATTATAACAATGCATTGTAGTGTAGAAGAGATATTGTCAATTATAAATATCAGAGAAGGCTTTATAGAAGAGCACTTCAGTTGTTTATTTTTGGATTACCAATACACTTTTGGCTTAAAATACCTTTGATTATCTCTTACTATTCTGTGGCTGACCTGGTGGCTATTCTTTCCCAGGTACTGTTGAATGAGGTACCAGGATGCATGCCAAGTAGTTCCTCTGGGGTTGTCAACTTAGGCTCTAAGTTCTCCTCATGACTGCTTGGACTCCCTCACAGCATGGTGGCTGAGTTATGAGAAGGAGTTTTCCAAGAGGAAGAAGTAGAAGCTTCCAGACCAAATAATACCTTCCCCAGAACTGGCATAGCATCACTTCTGTTAAATTCTAGTGGTCAAAGTAGTCACAAGCATAGTCATGCAACAACATAGGAGGAAATTTCACAAGGGCATGAATGCCAGGGGGTGTGATTCATTGAAGTCTTTGAAGTAATAGTCTCTCTAGCAAAAAGAGAAGGAATGTAGACTGGTATTTGAAAGTCAGTATTTTTATTTATTTTCTGTTTGTATGTTCCCTCCCACCATGGCTATTTCTTTGATGAATATTTGGCATGTAAGTAAAAATAAATAGAAATGTGTATAAATACTAGATCAAAAGTATAGATACACATGAACAAGATTCTATTCCAGGACTAGAAGTGTTTTGACAATCAGGCATTGAACAGTTTGAATCTTTCTCTTTGTCAAGAAAGAGCTGGCTATGGGGCAGTGAGGTTGTTTTTCATAGAAAAACTGTATTCATTCATAGAGGAAAGCAATGAGAGAGATGATAGAGCACAGAGGTTCTAACCTCGAAATGCAAATAAATAAATATCAATAATTATATTTTGCTTATGTCACAGGCTGTTTTGGGTCAGGCAGCTCTCCTAGGCATCTTATCTCAAAATGATAGCTCAGAATCTAGGAACAGTCCATCATGTGATGTCATCTTCAACTCATGGCCTCTGGAATTGCCACAAAAATGGCACTGATAGGTTGTCGGGTTGTGCAGTGCACTTTACAGCAAGGCTGGGTGATAGTGTACCTCATTTTTGCCCATATTCCAGTGTCCAGAACCCAGTTACTTGGTCCCAAACAATCTTCAATGGAGGCTGGAAAATGTGTGCCCAGGAACAGAAATTGTGATGGGTGAATACACAGCCTGTCTAGGTGCACTAACTGCACTCTTGGACAAATTGCTTAATATCTGAGTCTTAGTTTCTTCATTTACAAATTGGATCTGATAACATCTACATTTTGTTGTTAATTGTTGTGAAACTAAATAAGATGTTCTATATGAAGAGAGACCTGGTCAAAATATATTTTCATAGCACTATAATAACACATGTTGGCATTAGCAAATACACAAAGAAAATAAAATATAAATGCTATATAATCAAAGGAAATGATGAAAACTTTAAAATAATTTATAAATAATTATTTCAAATTAAACATAGTGCCAAGTGCTTTACACAAGTTTTTGTATATCGTTCCACTGACAAATCTTCAAAATAGATACAGACTTTAACCAACTTATGATTGTTTGACTTAATGAATGTACAAAAGTGATATGCATGGTAAATCACGAGATAGTCAATATTTTATTATAAAATAGATTTTATGTTACACCTAACTTTACACTAATGTACGTGTTCTGATAACATTTAAGGGTAGGCTTAGCTGTTATGATGTTCAGTAGGCATTAAATGCATTTTCGACTTAGGATATTTTCATCTTACCATGAATTCATTGGGATGTAACTCCATTGTGAGTTGAGGAGCATTCATATTACTATGCCTATTTTACAGATAAGGGAACTGAGACTTTGGAAGACTAAATAAGTTGCCTAAGCTTTCAAGGCTAAGGTTTGAGTACTAACAGACTTATTCTACACTGTGTGTATGCAATCTGCTAATTTTCTTTTTTAAGGAAAGAAATGAAGTTGGAGGTGGAGAAGACAGTAGAAAGCATGGAGATTTCTACCTTGATCATACTTATTTAGTCCACTCCTCATATGTTTTCTAGAGAAAGAAGTAAAAGTGATTAAGAAAAGTAAAAGTCTGTGGGATTTCAGGTCATTCTCCTTTCCTGTATCAATAGGAGTCCATAGTTCCCTCTAAGAAGCTTCAGGTGCAAGTCATTATTTTTACCTCAGCTTCTCTCATATATTTTTATAAAGTTGTGTTGAGCCAGCAAAATATTTTAAAGCCTCCATATGTCTGTGTCCAATTTGAGAGCAGCACAAATTTGTGTGAAAAAATATGAGTCAACTTTTTTTAGTGAATTTTTTATTTTGGAAAAAATTGTCTTACAGAAAGATTGAGGGAATAGCACAGAGTTTCAGAGAGCACACACATTTTCTCCTTTTATTAATACCCCATATGACCCTGGTGCTTTTACTTGACAAAACCAAGAAACCAACTTTAGTATATGATAATTGCTTAAATTCCAGACTTTATTCAGATGTCACTATTTTTTATTATTGTTCAAGTACAGTTGTCTCCATTTTCTCCCTACCACTCCCCCCACCTCTGCCATCCCCACCGCCTATCCCCCATCGTACCCCCCTTTGATTTTAAGCATGTGTCCCTTATAGTTGTTCCCGAAAACCCCTCCCCCTCTTCCCCCTATTATCCCCTCCCACCTGCCCTTCAGTTACTCTCAGCTTGTTCTTAATTTCATTGTATCAGGTTATATTTTGCTCATTTGTTTGTTTTGTTGATTAGGTTCCATTTATAGGTGAGATCATATGGTATTTGTCTTTCA
>PVKM010052491.1:0-10236 GCA_004027735.1 Carollia perspicillata
GAGTGGGCCATTCTACAGCACCCATCAGCATGCGTGCTTTGTTCTACTTTTGTTTTCAGAGGAAAGAAAAGAAAAAAAATCACGATTAGTGTCTGTGTGTGTGACTGTGACTAAAGAGACAAATGTCTCCACAAAGATTACAGTTGTTGCCATCTTGGAATTAACACTTTACACGTAAAGAATGACAGTAGGAGCTAGGCCATAGCCAAATCAGAGATCATCTGGGAGGGCCCTCAAGGGAAGATGGCTACGGTCAAAGCTGCTTTTTGCAGAGGTGGGGGAGAACGAGCCTCTAAGCTTTGGAGCCTAACAGATAGCCCCGGGCCTCACAGTGGGGGCACGGGATGGGGAGGTGCCTCTGGGAGAAAGAAGGGGGAGCTCTGGGCTTGGCTGCACCCTGGAATCAATTGGGACACTGCATTTTAAAAAATACCGAGAAAAACCTTGACATCTGGGACTCGTCCCCCAGAGATTCTGATTTCATTGATCTAGCATGCTGTCTGGGTATTAGGATATTCCGAAGCTCTCCACTTCAGGTTCGCCGCGGAACCAGGGTCGACGCTCACGATATTAGCTCACTATATTACGTTGCTCTGAAACGCAGTGCCGCAGCTCGCTTACACGGCACTCCCTCGGCTGGCCCTGGCCTGCCGACCTGAGCTGACCGTGTCTGTGGGATCCCCGGGCGGCAGCACCTGCCGCGGGGAGCCTGTTGGGCATCGGCTTGCGTCCTGCTCGTGGGAAGCTGCGGGGAAAGCGCTTCCAGGTCTCAGTTTCAGGAAGTGTGGTTCTCCTGAACATTTGGTTTGTTTTGGTCCTGTTGACATGCTGAATTTTATAAAAGTCTGTTTCTCTTTTTATTTTGGCTCCTAGGAAGCTGAGGAGCAACTCTGTGTCACCATATGGGCTGCATTCTTCCCTGCTAATATCACTCCTTGGAGTCAGTAATTTTGTTTCTTATTTACACTTCCTCCATTAAAAAATCCCTTCCTCTTATATGTCTGTAAGCCATCTCCGATCCTTGGCAGAATGAGGCAGAGGATTAAAATAAAATAAGGAAAAAATAAAAATAAAAATAAATGCCTAAAACCCCTCCCCATCACCCAAGCAAAACCTTTATCCTTCTATTTGCAATTCCTCCAGAGTCTGAATTTTCAAAATTTGATTGCATTTTTCTCCTCAGGATTGCCCTTGGATTTATCTGGTTTCATCTGTATAAGAACAGTCTCAGTTGGAACTTGGGAGGTGGTATCCCCAAGAGTAATGTGTTTCTGGGTCTTCACCCTCCAAAGATGGCCTCAGTTCTTCCTGTTGGAATTTAAAGAATTAAAAGTCAGGGAATTAGATATTCAGTTCACACGAACAGAGCCGTTCAGGGGGCAGTGCAATCGATGCCGCTGGAGAATGGCTGGAGTCGCATCTTTGCCTCCGGCAGTTTCTTCCTGGGTGTATCGTTTCAAGGAGCTATTTTTAATGAGAAGGATAGAGCAGCTGCTGCAGCAGTTCTCCGTGAGGCGGAGAACCGGAGAGCAGTCCTCTTCCCATTTCGTTTCATGGCACAAAGACAGCACTTCAGCTTTGGCGTTCGCCGCTGTCCCGTGCCCGTCATTTGTTTACCAGACGTGCTGGAGAGAGCTACAGCCCATCTGTAAGGCGCTGCTTTTGTACACGAGAGCCTAATGTCTTGCAAAGTGTTTCTTAGTTGCCTATTATCGTAAAAGTTAAGAACTCTGACAGAGATATTAGGAATCACAATAATACAATATTTATAAGGCAAACTACTAGGTGATATCTAGTGATGGAAAAATAGCTGGCAAGCACTTTCAAAATAAGTCTGCTGTTAGTCATTCACTGCGAACTCATGCAGAGTTAGAAGCAAGTCAGAGGTCCAGGATTACTTTCCAAGCACCTGCTGTGCATCTTTGGGCAGCACACTTAACCTTCCTGGATTCTGGTGCTCGAGGGAGATAGTAAAAATGACATGAGCGTTTTGAGATTCACCTAAGGAGGCAGGGTTCGAGCTCATAGGTTAGTATTCTGAATTAAAAGGGATGATTGGGAACAGATGCCAGGCTCTTCTGCTGTTGAATGTGAATACGGCCCAGAGGTTAGGTAGCCTTCCGTGAGCAGCCCGCAGGATCCCTTCTGTCTCTTGCTTCTTTTTCAAAGCATGGGCAAGGAAGAAAGGACGGCTCCGACAGAGGGAGGCCTGGATTCCGTCTTCTTCCCTCTCTACTTTCCCACCTCTCGACTGCTGCCATCATAGATATTTTTTGCTGGGGAGGGAGGGCATTCGGGGTAGAAAATTTGGTTCCTGTGCCCTCCTCCCTTCCCTTTTTTACCATAGAAGACTCTGGAAAGAAGAAATTCACGATAGTAAACTTTGGCCTTCAAGGTGTAAAATCATGCTATGAAAATGGTGGAAGTCTCCCAAATGTAGCATAGACCGCGGCCTTTGTGTGGATCAGAATCCTGGCTCCCAGGGCAGGACTGTCTCCTGCAGACTTTTGCCCCACCCCTGTTTTCCTTGCTGGGAAGCAACAATATTTATTCTGAGTTGTGCTTCTTCCCATTGCCTGAGAAGGCCATCAAGAGAAAAATGATAACTGTTACACTGAAGTTATGAATCTTTGTGACACTAGCCAAATGGCTTGTGGCAGGATCAAAACTAAGAAGGGTATCGAAGATCCCACCCAGATGCAAATAAGATTTTCCAATTGCAATGTGATGTCCCAGTAGTAATTTGGCAGCGGATCTCTGTGAGCTCTTTCCATTGCACTTTTGTCCATTACAGTTTTCCCCCGCTGCGTATCAAGAGAAGGTGGGCAGACTTCAACTTAAGCGAAAGAGCTCCTCTGTTCAGGCTCCGCCCTCCCATCTCTCGTCTGGGCCAGTGCTGCAGCCTTCTGGGTTTAATGTATTAAAGAATTCGTGAGACTCATAGCTTCCAGTGAGTTTGCCTGGACAGACAAATGTTCAGAGACTGCCCCTCTCCACTTCCCCCTTCTCCCTGCTGGGTTAATTCTGTCTTGGGGCACATGCTACTCTGCTAGTCACCAAGACGCACCCCAGCACCCGAACACGCCGAGCCTCCTTCTGTGCACACGGAGCCAGAAGGAAACATGCTGTGTACAGGGTGAGGCTGGAAGTGTGCTCTGGAAGAACTTCAGGGTGCGGGTCAGTTACCTAAGCGAGGGGAATGACACCACAGCTGGACGCAGTCAGATGGTTCCCCTGGCGCAGATGTTTGCACAGGGTGCTGCCTGGATGGGAAATGAGAGTAGCAGCAACCAATGGACACATCCTGAAGCCCACAGTCTCTTTTAATTTTGCTTGCAAACCGTGGAGATTTTTAGGTGTGAAGCTATATCCTTTCCATGGCTGACAATGACCCAGTCACCAATGTCACTGGAACATCTGAACCTATTTCCTGAGCACCACTGCATAGTAGTCATGCGTGTGGGCTCGAAGCCAGGTGTCCTAAATGTGAGCCCTGAACTGGGAGGTGTGGCGTGAGAGCGAGGGAGGGGTGGATCCCTGAAGGAAAACGGAGGTGCCCCCGAGAGGAAGGAGCAGCAGTTCTGCAGGAAGTTAGGGCTGCAGATGTGACCACATTATAGAGCCTCTGTACACTCCGACCTCCAAACAGGGCTGATAGGATCGTTCGATGTGTGTTCCTGGGAGGACTCAATGAGATTAAATGGTAAAAGTGTATGTAAGGTGTCTGGGACATAACAAGCTCCCAGGAAAAGGGAATTAAAAAAAATGAGATCTAGCCCTGGCTTGTGTGGCTCAGTGGATTGAGCGCTGCTCTGTGAACCCAAGGGTCACTGTTTCGATTCCCAGTCAGGCCACATGCTTGGGTTGCAGGCCAGGTCCCCAGCAGGGGGTGCGTGAGAGGCAACCACACGTTGATGTTTCTCTCCCTCTCTTTCTCCTCTTCCTCTCTCTCTAAAAATAAATAAATACAAATGTTTAAAAAAATGGATTTAGTTTCTCTTTTGCTCTCTCTTCATATTGGACATTTTCTGAGGTTCTTTGGACTTGGTTACCATTTTCATGATTCCCTTAGCTCCTGAGTTTTTCTAAACTCATCATAAAGAAACCATTCCAGCTCTGAGTCTGGCCTTCTGCGTCCCCCAGGAATGAAATGATTTCTTGTATGTGTTTATTGCTATGGTCAGGATTATTATTAATTTTCCATCAAAAGAAAGTGTATCTTTAATGAGTTAGTTTCTGCATCTCATCGCCACATTTCTAAATCAAAGCCCTGGAATGTACAACTCAGCTGGCTGATGAAGCCGGCTTTTCAGTTCTGTTTGTGTAGCTTATACAAAAAAAATGTTCCCTGTGACCTGCCTCCCTAGTAATTCTTGAGGGCTGAACTTATGCTCGGATAGTTCCATCTGGTTCTGTATGTAACAAACGGGTCAGAAGGGAAAGGGGGAGTGAAAAAAACAGTCCAGCCCCCCTGCCCCCCATTTTCACCCCAGTGTGAAGGCATCCGCCTTTCCTTCTAGCCCGTACCAAGTCTTCAGAAGTTGAGCCAGGCAGATGGGAAGGTTGCAGCTTGGGCAAAATGTGTTCCAATGTTATCAGCTTTAAAGGAACACATGGCGCAGCGAGGAAAGATGGTTTGTGGTATTTTTGTTTATTAAATTTGATGGTTGGATTATGACATTTGTATTTATTAAATGTACAGAATCTCATCCATCACTGTTGACAGTCAGGACACGTCCTCTGCGGTTGGCATAACTGCCTCTTCCTGCGAAGAGATCTAACAGTTACTCTTACTGGGGAGACTAAGAAGAGGTGGAGCAAAACGAAGATGCAGCCTTCAGTGCCGCCACCCCGGGGGGAGCGGGGCCGAGATCAGTGTTACCGGGTTCGATTCTGTCTTGTTAGGAAGCCCGTTCCTCGTGTGGGTTGTGAGCCCGGTGGGCGGTGCTGTCGGGGGTGCTCGGCGGGGTGGGAGCGGGACAGCCAGCGAACCCAGTGCAGGGGAAACATGGAGAAAGAGGGCTCTTAGTTTTGTCCCATTACAATCCTGGCATCGGCCGTGGTTGAAAGAGTGTCATGATGGCTTTGTCTGGTGGCTGGAGCCTTTCAGCAGCCGGGCATCTTCAGTCGCTCTGGATTTTATTTCCTACCAGATGTGGGCCTCGTGGCTATTTTATTAGAGCACCAGGTGAGCCGAAGAGAGGACTGCACCCGGACGGACTGCCTTCCAGCCACTCTGGTTCACTGGAGCTCTGTTTACGTGGAAGGGCAGGCAACGCTGAGGAAGGAGAAGGCGGCGCTGTCACCGGTAACGTTTCTCAGTCGGTCTGAAGGTGAAAGAGATGGTGTGCTCACTTAGGGTTTACGGAGCTTTTCCAGAGCGGAGCCTAAAGATGTTCTTACAGCCAGTGTGCAAATGAATGAGACACATGGGCTCCATCTCTCCAGCCACATACCAGTCCAGAAATGAAAGGTTCATTTAAGTTTGAGCAAACCCAGTGCATTTGGAAGCCAGTTAACCCAACATATTGCCTGCGTAGCCTGGAATCCTTTGAATTAGCAGTATTTAAGACAGTAACCTGGAGGAGAGAGTAAGTCCTTTTCCTTCCCCTGCCCCACCTCCATGGTCGCCCTCTTGAGACTAGTGTTGGGTCCTGACTCCAATCCTTAGCGCCTAGGGAACATTTTCTAAAGCAGCAGCCCAGGCACGATTGCTGTCTAAAGAAGATTTCACATAGTGTCAAGCATTTCTATAAGCGTCACACAAATTTTGACTAAAAGGTGTTACCTTTTTTTAGGTGGACTTAGGGCTTGGGACATAGTTTACAGGAGTACTGTACACTAATCTTATTCCTGTTAAATTGGGAAAATAATTGTTCGTGAATGTTATGTTGTTTAGTGAGCATCCTTTAGGTATAGCTCAGTTTATGTATTATGAGGGCTGGTAAACAGAGGTAAGCGGTACTTTATCTCTAGAGAACTTAAACAAAGCCAGACCTCTGTGAAGAGGCACAGTTTCCTGCTAGACAGTGTGTGTATACATCTGATTACATGAGTGGGCTGTGAACATTTCTGGGGTGGGAGAGAGTGCAGGTCCTGGGTGTTCACAAGGCGAAGGTCATGAGTGCACTTCCCACGTGGACCAGTTGGCTGTGCTCCATTCCGTAGCCCACGGAGCCTGCGATCCACTCGGGCTCTCCTGTGGGTCACACGAGCGAAGCCAGGGCTCATTTATGGAGGCAGTAGTGGTAATGCAGGGGCCTCTGAGTCTTCTCTGTCTCTTTCTTAAGTAAGAACAGTACTGTGTGAGATAACATAAGTTTAATTTACACACAATACATGTCATTCTCATCTGTATTTGGATGAGTGGAGTGGATATCTGTAACACACATTGTGTGTAAGTGTGCACACATGTGTATCCGCCTGTTTATCTATGCAATTTTTTCTCATTTGACTCTCACAACTCTCTGAAGTAGGTTTAACCTCACCATTTAACTGTTAAAAAAATCTAAACATCTGAGACTGATATGTAGTAGGTGCTCAATAAATTATGTGTTGAGTGGAACTTAGATTAAAGACCTTGCTTCTGCTCATGGCCATAAAGCACGTAAAAGAGAATGGTAGATTCCAACTCAGTTGATGTGGCTCCAAAGCTTGCTTTGTTTCTTGACAATGCCCGTGAGAGACAGCACAATTAAACCACTGCACAGTCCGGTTCTCGGGGGAGAATGGCTCAGGAAATAGATGCCCATCTGAGAAGATGTCTCCATCCCTTCGCCTGAGTGCTGTGTCGCAGACAGAGCCATGGTTGTGCAGTCCTTCTTTGGAACCCTAGCTATGGAAGAGAGATCAGGAGAGTATGGGGCTTGGAGCTCCTCATCTCCCTGGAGAGATGTGCAGCCAAAGCAAGGTGAGAGCAATCCTGAAACCTCTGATCTGCTTGACCTCTGGTGGTCACTAGACCCCTGAAAAACAGATTTCAGGGTTCTGTAGGTTAAAACCCACCAATTCCACAGTCGGAGGGCGCTGGTATTTTATTGCCCCAATTAACTGCTTTATTTGTTTATAAATTCTTCCCTTTTCTGTTTTATGATGCAGTTGTGGTGTGTTTAATGGAATAGCAAGATGAAGACTGGCAAGATGACTGCATGTTATGTTTCCAGAGCTAATAAATGGTCTGAATCCAGAATGTTTGTGGCCCTTTCCAAAGATATTTGGTTTCTCTAAAAAGCAGCAGCTGTAGGGAAATGGACGGACGTTTTGCTGTAGTGTGCACACCATTTTGTTTAATCTTTTTATTCCTTGGGAGGGTTTGTCTGCCTGAAAACAGATCAAACCGGGACTTAGTATTATAAAATATAAAAACTCATGATGTTGAAAATCAGCAAGTTGGGTGTTAAATCTAAAAGTCACATGAGAAAACTAAGAATCTCCTTCTAAAAATACCTCTGGCTGAGTGGAATTTTTTTGCTTCTGTGAGCATAGGTATCAATATCAAAAATTCACTTCCCACTAATATTTGCACTGTGTTTTGCAGTTTACCAAGCACATGTGTATGTACAATTTGGATTTCACTATAATTCTACTGAGTAGCTTAGGGACAATGATTTTCCTTGTTATAAATGATACAAATAATGACCTAGAAGACACAGAGGCTCGCCTGGAGTCAGGTGGCTCACCACTCGGAGAGCCAGTGTTGGTGCTAAATTTTGCAAGGATGAGCTCGGGGCTCTCTGTCTTACCAAATTGTCTGATTACCAAATGGTGCCATTGTCAACTGGATGATAGTTAGGCAATGCGATCTGGCCAAGATACCACTGCTCCTGCAGGATGCTGTTGCCATAGCTACAAACCCACCATTCATCTCCCAGGGGTAGAAGCATCAGTGGCCACAGGCTGAAGTCCTGGCCATGCAGGGTGCTGTGCTCCAGCAATGCTACACATAGGAAATGGTTCACCCCACACGGGGAGAAGATTGGATGCTGAGCAGAGCAAAACAAGGTGATAATACACCTGTTGGATGGGGCAAATGTAGACCAAATTGAACTTGGCAGACCAAAGTGTAGGGAGATTTTACTTCCTCCTGCCCTCTTTTTTTCCCCTTTCTTTTCTTCTCCTCAAAATATCAACCAAAGGATAGGGAAAGGAAAGCACAGGAAGTAGTCTTCCAAATTTAGTGAACCTAAGTGTCACTAGGAGCTTAATGAACATGCAGGCCCCAAGGTCCTGGCCCTAAGATTCTAATTTCTTACCTCTCAGAAGCAGAGTGATCCCTTAAACTAAAACAGCTTAGATGGCATCAAAACACCATTTCATAGTATCTTCTTTTAAATAAAGGGACAGTAAAGTAACCATTTTGCTAAAGTCTCTTGATATTCTAGAATGTCTATTCAATTGCTTTTTTAAAACAAACAGCAATTTCAGGCTGCTATGCTAAAGGCTATCACCCTAATTTTTGTAAACTGTTAACACTGTAAGTCTGGGGTGGGCTCAGCTCAGCCATCTGAGTTTTGAACAGCCCTCTCGGTGATTCTGATGTGGGTGGTCCACAGAGGTCACTTGGCGAACCCCATCCTAATGAGTCAGAAGGTTCGCAGGAGGCAACTCGGCCTAATTGATAGCCAAGGACTCACAGTCCCGCTCAGCCCTGGCCCCTGCCTCTGTGTTCTAGTGAATGGACTGAATCTCACCCCACTGAACTGCAGGCTTGGCCTCCACTTGTTGCTTCTGAGTCTCGGTGGCGTTGTGATTCCAGGCGTCTGCACCATCAGCTGGATCAACCCCCGCCTGGGCTCCCAGTGGTGTCGGTGGTCACCCGTGTGCGGGGAGATGGGTAGAGTCAATGTGTCCAGTGGAAGATGGGCTGGACTCCAAGCAAGGAAGTTTAGTGCTTTGAGTTTTATGTGTGACCTCTGCCACTCCTTTGCCACGTGAGGGGTTGAAGGATTGGTGAGAAAAAAGGAAAAACAGAAAACCCGTGCTCTCACTTTCCACTCTGACTCGGGTGATTCATGCCTCCCAACATTGTTTCTCTAAACACTTTTCTGGTTGTTCTGGCACCAGCTAGAAAGCAGGGGGCCCGTCTCCTGCGCTTCACCGACATCTGGCAGTGTGACCCAGGAGACTCACCTGACCTCTCTGGGCTCAGTTTCCTCATGTGGAGCAAGAAGTGGTTGAGATAGTAATCTCTACACTCCTGTGTGTAACACTCTGGATTTCCTTACTATATTCGGGGTACTTTCTGAAGAACTTGCTAACCTTTCCATGAAAGACAAAATAAAAGGCCACTATTTAGAGCAAGTGCAATTAGCATAAGAAGACTTTTCCTAACAGTGAATAGACTAGTGGGTTTGGTCTTTGTATTAGTCTGAAAGGGCTGCCATAGCAAAGTATCACCGGCCATGTGGTTTAAACAACAGAAAACATTTTTTTTTCTTGTAATTCTAGATTAAGAAGTCTGAGAGGGAAGTGTTGGCAGGATAGTTTCTTCTGACACCTCTCTCTCCTTGTCTTACAGATGGCTGTCTTCTTACTATCTCTTCACACGGTCCTCCCTCTCCGTGCATCTCTGTCTTAACCTCATATAAGAAGAACACCACTCAGATAAGATGAGGGCCTACCATGCTAACCTCATTTTAACTCAGCTGCCTTTATAACGACTCTATCTCCATATACAGTCACGTTGCAGACACTGGGGTTAGGCCCTCAGCACATGCATTTTGGGAGCCTGATTCAGCCCAGGACAGCCACCAAAGCGGGAGTCTTGAGGAGCATGGAAAACACCTTACACCTCGGCTGGCTTGGACAAAGGGAGAGATTAGAAGAATTCTTGAAGACCTTGTCAGTTCTAGGGATTTGTGATATTGCTTAATGCCCCTCAAACCCACTACCGCATCACCAGGAATGTGAATAAAGATGAGGCGCAAAGAACAAGGCAGGGAAATCAAATAAAACAATGAACGATTGGTACTTCAGGGAGAGCCAAGACGGAAAAGGTCTCTGAAGTATTTACATTTGCAGCGGTTTCATTGCATCACAAGGGCAGACGTACTTTATCACACAGCCATTACGGTGTGCCTGTGGGTTAACTTTTAGAGAGAATAGGAGACTATTTCACAGAAATTCCACTGTTGGCAAACACAAAAGCAGGATTCTGCTGAGGACAAAGGAAAAATTCATGATGCAATTCCACATGTCCTCATGGGTGCCTTTTCATGGCCAAGAAGAGGGAGGAAG
>PVKM010052492.1:0-10231 GCA_004027735.1 Carollia perspicillata
GGCTGGGTGAATCAGCTCCAGCTGACTCCAAATACTGGGAGAGAAGAGCTGTTTGGCCCAGCTTATATCCTGAGGTCCTTCTACCAGAGACTGTAGGGCACCTTGATTGAAAGTTTGCCGAAAGTCATGTAATGGGTATGAGAAGGAGAATGGAGGCACTATTGACAAAGGAAAGGGATATGAAGAATAGGAAGCCGAAACAGGCCTGAGGGACTGTACAACCAACATGGGAGCTCCATGCAGGACAGAAAGTGTCCCACAGCAGAACACAGGCTATAGGATGGCAGCAGACGACAAGAGGAAAGTCTGAGAAAGAAGACGCAAACGAGGGTGGTGGAGAATCTGGGCATTAGAATGACACCAAAATGTTGGTTACGGTACAATTTGATCCTTTTCTCAGATCTGACAGATCTTCAGGAAAACTCCAAAAATCATGATATAAATAGTGGGTTGGATTTCTTGGGGAAGTCAGAAGATGCAGGTCTGTGAGGGTTTGGTGCAGGGAGCAAAGTGTAAATATCCAATGAGGATTCAGAAGGGAAACCCAGAGAATCCCTGGAGAAATCCAGCTGGGACTGTGCAGAGTTGGAGAATATGATCAGCAGTGATAAGATGGGTTACAAATGCCTTCCAGTGACAATAAGAAACAACCTGTTTGGGGAGAGAGGTTTAGGTGACTCTTTGTTCTTATTTTTGCTATTGTTTCTAGGTGGGAAAAGGTCCACAGCCATCCAAGTGGGTCCAGCTCCGGAGCTAATTATCCAGGTACTCAGAGCTTGAAAACAGTGTTCACACAGGAACAGTCATGTTTAAATTAACACCAAGGACAGCCTTAATAGAAAAATGTGGACAATGCTTGACTTTAAAGATAAGGAAAGGAAGGAAGTCTCTTGGGTTTTACTTTGGTAATGGTGTATGTGTTTTGAATGGGTGTTATGTGTACATAACACCGTCTTTGGGAGCACAAGTTGCTAGGGACCCTGCTACCTGCCCCCTGTCTAATCATCAACTATCATGCTCCTCCATCCCCAGATATAAAGACATGGTAATAGCCTTGAATCATTCTGCCCTAAACAAAATTCTGTTCATCCCCATTGTATTCATATGGAGTATATGAATTTTCCCTCAGGCAGTACTTGGGACACCAAACAAGGTGTGTACCATGGATATTATCTGCTTATGCAATATGCATGGAATAAATTACTGAAATGGGTTGCTGAGGGAACATCGTGGCTCTGCATTTCTGGAAACTACACAGGTGGACAGCTTTCTACTTTGACAGGTTTCAGACACTAAGACCTAACACTTTGGAGTATAGGTACTTTCACTATTTGCTTTATTTTATTATACCCAGCCATCCTGCTGAAAGTTTGTTAAGGCATATCGCTTTAAAGTTATTTTTAAAGTGCTCCGTGATTCCTTCAATTAAAGGTAGGATGTCACAAAAATAAATGAAAAGTCCTGGTCTAAAGACATTCACTTGAGTAAACAAAAAATGACTGAGGGCTCTTTTTTTTTTAAATTATTCTATGAAATCTGAGCACCAACATTTACCTTCTATTTGACTAGCGATGTATTAGTCCTGGCATTTAGAAAACAAAGGTTGAACATTTACATTGGCTATGTAAAAATGAAGAGAAAATTATTCTGATTGCTAACTAGGAGATTGGCAAGATCTTCAAAACCCTTAAGCACTATTTTTAGTGGCCTATTGCTCTAATTCTCATTCAGTCATGAAACACCCACCAGTGTTTACCTAGGGACAAGGTTTTCTGGAGCTTAGAACTGTTGAATCATGCTTGATTATAACAAATTAGTCTCTTTGTTTAAAAACAATTATCTTTTGAAAGCGTGTTAACTATATTTTCATATGAAACCTTCAGTTTTATGTAAAAGTTGTTTTATATTCTCAAAAACAATAAACATGCCAACTACCACATGCCCTACTAATAAAATAAAAACCACTTCTGTGTTGGAACTGTGGCCTACCTCAGGAAGACAGTACTATTCTCTGATGAATTTTTTGAAAGCCCACGTAAATTGTTCAGAGAGGCAGCAAGGTTTGTTAAAGAAAATGATCCACCTCACCCTGACAGGTGTGGCTCAGTGGGTTGCACGTCATCCCACAAAGCAGGAGATTTCTGGTTCCATTCTCAGTCAGGGTATGTGGCTGGGTTACAGGCCCGTTCTTGAGTGGGTGCATGTGAGAGGCAACCAGTCGATGTTTCTCTCTCACACCAATGTTTCTCTACCTCTATTTTTCTCTCCCTTCCCTCTCTCTAAAAATAAATAAATAAAATCTTTTAAAAGGAAAGAAAGTTCTCCGTCTCTTCTAATTTCAAATCTATTCCACTCAGACTTGCCTCCAAACCTGACAGATTCTTGGTCTAGTTAGGAAGAAAAAAAATCCTGGTCCAGGATTGCATCAATTTATGTGCTACAGCAAGCAGACTAATAATTTGGCAGTCAAATCTGTACCTTTTATAGATTTACTTTGATGTTTATTTGAAGGTGAGGAGGGGAAGGTGGAAAAGGAGGAGTTGGGGGCAGCCTCAGTCACTCCTCGATTTCCCCAGGCAATTCAAGGTCAGTCCAGACTTGCATACACCACGCAGCAGCAGGACACCACCTTCTTTAGAGTCAATGTATCACCATCTACTGTTATCCAGGCATACTCCTGAATATGGCCCTGATGTTAAAAAAATAGAACCCAATAGGATACAAGGAGGAAATGATGCTGTTGTTTTCATCACTGTCCCTTAAATCCTTCCTGTGGGCTTGTTTTCTCCCTGCCAATGGATGAAATCTTGGCTTTTGTGTTCACTTATAGACAATGTTTTAAAAGTCCTCCAGGAACTTCCAGTTGAAGCAAAATATTAGTAATTAACATTTCCATTCTAATACAATAGTCAAAACTGCAAACTTCAATCAAATTGAAAGCTTTTCTTTTTCTGCCATATGGGGCTACTTCCAGCTAAAATGCTTCAGTGGTAGATGATCTAAAAAGCCTAAAAGGATGCATGACCGCCTCTTCTTTATTCTCTGACTTGTACTTATTTTAGAGCACTCCATTTCCATTAGACTGACTCTGAGGAGGGGTCAGACCGAAAAGCTAGACACCAAGAGAGGCTTTACCTGGGGGAGCTGCCGTGCTGAGGCACCGGTGCTCTCTGGCCTCTGTGGGTGTTCAACGCTGACATTTTTCCCTGTTGAATGCTTCTGAATGTTGGGGGTTTTTTGTTTGTTTGTTTGTTTGTTTTTGTTTTTTCGAGACCTACCAACTGAGAACATCCTACTGCATTTCACATAATGTGGAGATGTATCTCTCTCCACATGCACATAATATGGAGATGTATCTCTCTCATGATTCCCACCCCAGCCTCTGGTCATTCACAAGTAGTTGATTCCACCATTGGGGGTCTCATTCACCCTGAAGGCTATCTGTTTGGGCAAAATCCAAAGCAGATGTTTCCCAACGCAGTCTTCTTTTATCTGTCTCACCAAGGCCGACTTAGGGTATGGCTTCACCACAGCACCCTGAAAGCCTTGTTCTCCACACAGGCCACATAAGCAAGGCTTCACCACAGTCTATTGCAAGTCTTGGCTGAAGGTCCTGTGATGCCTTCCAGAGCAAGGGGAAAATCTACCCAACACAGTTTCTCATCTGCTCTCCTATCTTGTGAGAGACTGCCAAAGAGCATTTCTCATCCATCACTCTAATTTCAGCTGAGCACAGGCCTTTCCACCCACTTCTCCCTTCCCTCATTTGGGTACAGACGTAGGCTTCTGTGTAAGTCTGTAACCGCTTGGCTGTACTTTAGAGTTGGCTCCTCAGCCACAGACTGGCCACTACCCACACCCCTGCCTCTGTCCTGTGGGAGAGAGACAAGGGAAGCCGACACCATGGTGGCATTCCTTTTGCTGTGTAGTAATAATCTACCTCAGTCCACTCAGGCTCACTGTCCCTTTACCAGCCGAATCTCTGGAAGTGTGTAAGCCAACCTAGTAGTTTCCATAGTGGCCTTTCTGACTCTTACCCATCTGCTACTGCTTAGAGACTGTTTAACCACTTGAGAGCATCAGCCTAGTCACAGGCTCAGAGTCTTTATACTTTCCAGTCTCTGTTCTCTATAGACCTCAACGACGTAAGTCCAACTTTCTAGGTAGTTTCCTGAAGATCTTCTTGCTCGAGGTAGAGGTACGCACACCCTACCACTCCAACATTGCTGAGGACGGGACAGATATAGGACTCCAACTTTTTCCAAAAAGTACCCACCTCTAACATCTTCAACCCAAACTCGTTTATGTCCTCAAATGGGTGTTTGCCTAAGCCTGCAAAATTGGGCGACCTTTCTTGGATGCACTTCGTTTAGCACTTTGTTTCGGAACGTGAGCACAACTTGACAATAATAACCCAGTGTGTTATTCTCAGCTTTTGAGGTCTCGGCCTAAATGAAGACAGAAAGAGCTGTAGCAAACTCTTTGGCTGGTTTAGCATCAACCCTATGTAACATATTCAAATCATTTCCTCCAGTAACAGAACAATCTTCCTAAAAAAAATTCTGGTTCAAACCAAATCATGTTTTTTGTTGTACACTTACAGATTGCAACTTTTGGTAATGTCCTAATTGGCCACCATTTAATCTGACTCTGGTGCCAACCATGAAAAGGTTAAATTCTAGGAGCCACATTTTGTTCTATGCCACCAAGCAGGCAGATTTAATTTAGGGAACACTTAATGTCTAATGTTCACTTGTCAGTTGCCTGTGAAAGCAAGAGTTAACTTCTGGGCACATTCATCTTAATCACAAAGGTGTTGAATTTATAACCCTCTTGCTTGCCTTGATTAAATAACTGCAAAGCCCAGAAATTGCACTGAGCATTTTCAAAGCTTGAAGCCCTGGGAGCTTTCGTATACCTTATTTGTCTCTAGCTAAACACAGATGCCGTGAAGTCTCTGAAGTGTGGCTGGTCCTGGGAGAAGATTGTGAAGGAGCTGCTTTGATGTCAGCACCTCTGGTGCCTTCTCTCCCCTCAGGAGCACCTCATGCTCTTGTAGTTGCACTAAGACTTAGCCTGTGAGAGCTGAGACCTGGCTCAGAACCGCATTCTTCCCCTTTCCTACTAAAACTCGCCTATTTTTGTCCCTCATTTCTTCTGACAAGTACCTGCTCTCAGCTTATAAGAAAGGTCTGGTTTTCCTTGCTTAGTTCTGCCCTTCTTCTACTCAAATTGGAAATTCTTGCTTCTCCATATATATACTCTTTTGGATTTTTCTGAGAATATGGGAAAACAGGAGGAGGAGTGGAACTGGAGATTGCAAATTAATAGATTTATTTTAAGACGGTAATAACCCATAATAACAATGTATTATTCACCCCATCATAGTCAAAGAAATGAGACTCTAACTGTAGAATTTTTAAACATTTCAGTAGAGTGGAAGAAGTACAATCTGAGGCTATGAACCTTTTTATTAAACCAAGAAAAGTATGCTTTTATCAAACAGTCTCCTCCACTTAAAAATCTGCCTTTGAGAAAATGTTCTCTCAAAAGATATTTTTGTAAATCTTTTAGTTTATTTAACAAAACATATACTTGCTTATAGTATTACTACTAATAAAAATAGACATATTGCTGAGTGCCTATGAATTAGCAGGTACTATACTAGGTTTTTAACACATAGTAGCTATAGCAAATGGATAGTTGGCTTCTTAATGTATTCTCTCCTTTTTCAGTAGTGATGGATTTTCAGACAAGTACACAGTTTACCACCTTGAGACTATTTCTTAGCCTTCCTTAAAGGTATGTAGCCATATGACTAAGTTCCTTTCAAAAGAAAGTGGGCAGAGGGACGTGTGCAACTTTTGCATCACTGGAATAAATGAGTAGTTCTTGTCCTGAATTGCCTCTCTCGCTCTCTTTCTACTGGATGAAATGCAGATGTGTCTATTAACTAGCTTGGACATGCATCTAGAGTACAATAGAAAAACAACACAGTGGGAATACCTGGACTCCCTATTCTCTGTGTGCAGAAATATCTGGCTATTCGGGACCAACTAGACTTTTAGCAGAGAGGGAAATAAACTTGTCTTGTTCGAACTACTATAATTTTTGGTCTCATTGTTATAGCACTTCAGTCTATATTGTAAGTAATATCTAAACATAATTCTGCTTCTAAGTTTCATGAGGTCTGTATTATTAACTCTGTAATAAGGAAATTAAAAATAAGATTTTAAATAAACATATTTAAGTATCAGCATAAAAGTAAAAGGTAATACAGTAAAGCAGTGGCTGAACTAGATTTCAAGTTTATATTTGGCTCCAAAATCAGGTGCTTTCCCCACTCTGCTCTGCTGTTTATATACTTTTGAATTAATTTGGACATATAATATGACCCGATGTATTTTTTTGAAAACAGTCATAGCAAGTTTTAAGGTCTCATACATTTTTTATACCAGTAGATGTGTGCAACACACCTTAATTTAAAAAAGAAAATATACATAAAGCATCTCAATATTATATGTAACACATGTAACTCCATACTTCACTTGCCTTAGGCTTAGAGTGGTGTTGCAGTGAAGCAATGATTCTCAAATGTTTTAGTCTCAGGGATCCTTTACACTAAAAACTTACTGAGGACCCAGGAATCCTTTGTTCATGTAGGTTAGAACTACTATTATTTACTGTCTTCAAAAACAAGGTATTTTTAACATATTTATAGATTTATTTAAAATAACAATGTGAAGCCCACTGTTACCATAAATGTTACCATAAATGACTATTTCCAAAAATGACTGTTACCATAAATGACTGTTTCAAAAAAAAACATGAAAATTAGTAAGAGTAATGACATTGTTTTGCATTGTGCAAATCTCTAACATCTGGTTTAATAGGAGATATCTAGGTTTCAGGGCTACTTCTGCATTCACAGTTGCAGGATGTTGCTTTGATTAAAATAGGCAAAGAAAATCCATCCTCAGAGAGATGTGTGGTTGAAAAATGAAAAAATATTTTTCTGTTAGAGGTGAGTATTTTTCTTTGATATCACACCAAAACTCAACAAGTGGTAGCTACTTAAAAGTGAGTTAGTTACAAGGTGGCATTTGGAACTGTATCAATGAACTCTTGGTAGTCTATAATTAAAATCCATTGGTCTGTCTTGTACTCTTATGGAATTTTTAATTCGTGCATGATTTTGTAACATCATGCATTGATCATTTGGCAAAATACAGGCTCACTGAGTTATGCAGATCTTCCAAATGTTAATGCATTTCATTATCTAATACAAAAAAGTCACATACTTAATATCACCATGAATCTCATTAGAAAAGTCTTTAAGTATTGGGAAGCTGTCAAGCTCATAGTTTAGAGATACATTTTCCAAAATGTTCATTGTTACTCGGCTTGGATTTTATCACTGGCCACATACAATGTAAATTATTATTTTCCTGGAAGTGACAGGCTTATTTTGTTCCTTTGAACATTATGTCTGCCAAATACCCATGTCTGAAAAATGATAGTTTGTCTGTCATTCATTCTTTCCAACAAAAATGGTGTTCTCTGAAAGATACTGGCTACTTCAGCTCACAACTCAGTAATAGAAGTGCTTTTCAGCGAGACAGTATCACCCTTTGGATACAGAAGAAGCACTTTGCATATGTAGTTCACATTTTGTCCCACAGGATATTAAAATGAGGTATCCTCAAGGGTTAGGGTTTAATAAAGTAATCATTTCATTACTTCATCAAGAACATTACTAAGTGATAGTGGAGTTTTTATTTTATTTTTATAATGCAAGTGCACGGTGGTGAAAGCATACTAACTTAGCCTCGCGCACCCTTGTGCTATTGCTTTGATTCCTGCTAAATTGCCAGCGGTTTGACCCACCATTGCTTTTGCACATCGGTAGAAATTTTGTCATGGTGAAAATCAAACAATATCTTTGTATTTTACAAAAATGATTTTGACCTTACAGCACCCCTCAAATGCTCTTGGGACCATGCAGGGGTCTCTGGACCACACTTGGAGAATCTCTGCTGTAAACAAACATGCAAACAAAATGTAGCAACCCAAGGGATTTGAACATTTCTAAAATCTTCTAGTTGTGTTTATCTTTCTCAAGCACCATGAAATAAACATAAAACTCACAGCGGTGTTTCTAAAAGTCATTTTCCCCTCTATCCAAAGCTCTCTCATTGCAGCTACTCATGTGCCTTCCTCTCCAACTACCCCCACCACAAAAGCCCCCTCCCTACCCACTGCCCATGATACTTGAATTCTTTTCTATCTGCCTTAGTCTCATCTTAAAGGCAAAAAAGAAAAACAAGCAAACAAACAAAAAGGTTCAGGAATGTGAAGAAAAAGAAAAATGGGAAAAATAATACTCTACTTGTTGAAAAGCCAATAGAAAAAAGTTGAACAATCATACATTAATTCTTTTTGCTACATTTTAAATATTTTGGGGAAGTTGATGGTTGTATACTGTGCCAAATATTGACTCTTCATATTCAGCATGAGATTCTCCATCCAAACCCTTCCTTATATTACAAGGTCTGGAAACCTGGAAAATACATTGCTTAAATTCCCTCACTGCCTCATTTAGAATCTCCAGATAAAAGGCATCTTACACAAAATTTGGAATGCTGAAGAGAGGCTAGCTATTATTCTTCCTCAGTAGTGGCTGGTAGATGACTGGGTTGATAGCAAACATGAAGTTTAAATTACCTGCCTTGGTACTTGAAGCAGCTGTAACCGCCAGTCACTTACCGTGATTCCTGGGTTTCCATATTTCCTTAAAACCAGTGGTATGTTTCCATGAACCTTAATTGCCGGTCCTCCGAACAGTTTTGTGAATTTGTAAATACCTTTGTATTTAATCATCCTTTCCTGCTATAAACTAAAGGGTTAAGTGCTTGCCTGGCAAAACCATGGCCAGTAACAGTGTTTGGTTTCCAGGAGTGGTTCCAGGATGCAGAAACTCAAAGACAGGAATTTGGGATTAATTATCTGACCTCCTTAGATTGGAACGCAGATAAGACTTTATCACCAGAATACTGTTAGTCCATAAGAAACAGTGGCAAAATAATTGCCTATAGTTTTCTGGAATGTAGTGTTATAGGAAAGCCTTTGCAAGACTACTGTTACAATCAGGTTTTAAAAGGGAAGAAGAATTTATAAGTACTACAGTATGAGCTGACTGATTCTCAATAAAAAAATTAGGATTTTGAATTCTCAGCTCAAGGCGCAGAGAACCACAGAGCTTCTAAGACTGCTCTGAAAATATCTCTTATAGCCATATGGCTAATGTATACATTTTTTATCTTGTAGGTTACATAATTACAACTCACATGCAATTCACAGGCTTGACAGATCTCTTATGCAAAAGTTAGAACATTGATTGAGAAAGAGCAAAAATTGGAATGAGGACATTCGGGTGAATTTTAAGGGCTTTGAGAGTCACGAACCTCTAAGCCCCATTGAGCTGCTCTTTTCCCTGCTAGAGAGGAGCCTCCCTGAACTTAATGGCCCTGTAACAATTTTTTAACAGGGATAAAGATTGTCCTTGTGGCTCATTTATACCACTTATTGCCCCAGACTTATGACTAGAGTCAGTCCCCAAGGGACCTGAAGGGATATCAGAAACCTGGAAAATATTAGTTGGAGTGGAGTCTAAAGGTTTTAGACAACAGAGGGAGAAACATAATTTTGGATATGGGCAACTTTGTTAATATGGGTGAAATTACCATATACTTTAGGTTCAATGTCTAGTTTGAATGGCTGGGAACAACCCTATAAAGAATCTGCTTGATTGTTGACTAAAATGGACCCAACAGTAGCCTTGATTACATTCAAGTGACAGAAGAAGTATTCAAAGGGTTAGAAAGATGAAGCTGTTGGCATGGAATCAATCATATGCGACTGGCTCATCTATGTCTTACCATGGCCCCAAGGAGAGCCCAGAGAACACATTGAGAAATTTATTAACATGGGGAGCACCAGCATCCCTGAAAATCTCAGTGCCGTCTGTCCCTTTTCAGATTAGTGTTGACAGTATAACACTATTCAGAAGGGCTGTCCAGGAGTTGCAGAGGCCAACTGACAGCTCTTAATCACAAGGACACAAAGTGGCCAATATTTTTGTACTGAAAAAATAGGCCAGAGTCCTAATCTGAATGGTTTTATTCACAGAGATCTTTGGCAGTGACTTTTTTATCATAGTATTCCAGGAACT
>PVKM010052493.1:0-10231 GCA_004027735.1 Carollia perspicillata
CCAGTTTGGGCCATGGATGGGCAGTCGTTGAAATTGGACCAGACTGACTGGATCAGGAGCAATCAGAGCTCAGACTGATGTTCAAGATGGGAGGATCCAGTAGTTGGTCAAGCCCAGAGAATGTTTGTTTCCCCAAAACAAAGAACTTTAGGCCAAATAATTAATTATTTCCTTCAGGAGGAAAAAAAAAGACATTTGAGATCTCCTTTCAGTCAATGTGTCTTGAATGTTGACTTAGGAGAGAGGAGTTGATGACGTTTGTTGAGGGCTTAACCACGTGCCAGCTTCTGTTCTAAACATGCGCTAACTCATTTCCTACTCCCAATAGCCCCATGAGGTAGGCATAGGGCTAACCGCATTTTCCAAATGAGAGAAAGGAGGCTGTGAGGGTTAAGAGTCTTGTAGGGCTGTGTACAAGCCCAAGAACCGTAGACTCCAAGTCGGGCCTCTTGACTCCTCTACTGCTGCTGCGTGGGTTTCCAGTGAGAGTGTAGGCCTCTGCTCCATTTGAAAGTGTCTTTTGTAATTGGAGATATAAGTCCCCCTTCTTTTCTTTTCTATAGTTCATATCCAAGCTAGTAGGAAACAGGTGACTCTTCCTTCAGAGCAAAGACTCTGACCACTCTCACCAACGACTTCCTCCAGCTCCCCTCAAAGCTTGCCTGATTTCAGTGCTTCAAGGACTTTGGGAAATACACACAGTCATGTAATAACAAGAATCACAAAACAGAGAAGTTCCGTCAACCCCAAAACTCTTCTCAGATCCCTTCCAGTTAACCTTCCCCTCACTGGTGCCACTATCTGCCCCCAAGTGTCCGGCCACCATGGATCTGCTCTCTGTCACTATAGGTTTGCCTACAGACTCCACTTCATTTCAGTAAAAGCATTCAATGTGTGCACCCTTTTGCGTATGGCTTCTTTCACTTAGCAAATGCTTTTGAGATTCATGTATCGTGTTATATGTAACTCATTGCTTTTGAGTGAATATCAGATATTCTATTGTATAAATGTGATTTGTTTATCTATTCACCAGTTGATAGACATTTGGATTGTTTCCAGTTTGGAACTATTTTGAATAAAGCTGCTATGAAGATTCCAGTGCAAATCTTTGTGTGAGCGTGTTTTGTTTCAGTTGGTGGAATACCTACTAGTGAGTCTTCCAGGTCTCATACGAATGCATGGTAAACTTTTTAAGACATCGCCCAGTTTTCAAAGTATGCATGGCTGCATCATTTTCCATTGCCACTGGCAATTTTTAGACTGTTTCTGGCTCTTGACAGTGCTTAATATTGTAAGTCATTTTAAATTCAGTCATTGTAATAGATGTGTAGTAAAATCTCATTATGATTTTAATTTGCATTTTCCCAATTACTAATGTTGTTGTGCATTTTTAAAATATTTATTTGCCATTCATATAGTCTGTTCATTGGTGCATTATCTATTCATATCTCTTGCCCAGTTTTTAATTATGTTGACTGTTATTTTATTATTGAATTATACAAATTCTTTATGTATTCTGGATTCAGTCCTTTATCAGATCTATGTTTTGCATATATTTTCTCCCAATCTGTGGGTTGCCTTTTTGGATTTTGTATCTTTTGAATTTTGATGAAATGTAATTTTCAATTTTTTAATGGTTTGTACTTTTGGTATCTTACTGAATAAATCTTCGTTATAAAATGAATGCTCCCCAAACTGATTCATAGAGTCAGTAAAATTTGGATCAATATCCCAATAGGCTCTTTAGTAGAATTTGTGAAGTTGGTCCTAAAATGTACGTGTACTTACAAAGGACATAGAATAGAAAAACAATTTTGCATAAGAACAAAGTTGAAGGCTTTAGATTACTGGAAGTCAAGGTACACTGGAAACCTAGACTATTGAAAATAGTGCTGTGTTTGTGTAAGAATGACACAGAAGTCAATGGAATACTGGAGTATAGAAGGTGAAGGAATAGCCAAAGAACATACATGTATAACCCATAGACACAGACGACAGTGGGGTGACGGCCAGAGGATGGGGGAAGCCGAGGCTGGGGGGGACAAAAGAGGGGAAAATGGGGACATCTGTAATAGTGTCAACAATAAAAAGAAAAATAAAAAAAATTAATGGAATAAAGTACATTCCAGAAATAGACTGACAGACACACACACACTCACACACACAACTGATTTTTGACTGAAGTCTCAAGGTAAAGCAAAAAGATAATCTTTTAAACAAATACCAATGAATAAGTAGGTATCTGTAGGTTAAAAAAATAGGAAAGAAAAAAAGATACTCAGCTTCTAGCTAATAACACAAACAGAAATGATCTCAACATGGGTCATAGACCCAAATGTAAAAAAGAAAACTCTAAAACTTATAAAAGAAAACATAAGGGAAAAAATCTTTGTGTTCATAAGTTAGATCAAAGCAGGGGTTGGCAAGCTACTGCCTGCAGCAGAGTGCAGCCCACTGCCTTCTTCTCCTAACGTTTACAGAAGTACAGTCATGCTCACTCACTTACACAGAGCCCGTGGCTTTCAAGTTAAGCTTAGGGGCTGAGTTTAGTAGTTGCAGCAGAAATCACTTGGGCCATAAAATTTAAAATATTTATAGTTTGGCCTTTTACAGAAAAAGTTTGCTCACCCCTGGGCCAGAATATTTTAAATGGAAGCACCAAGTTTATAACATTCAGAGACCGTCTGAGTGCCTGTAACATCTTACATGGTCCTCTGAGACCCTCCACGAGGGCCCCTCCCTGTGCTCTGCTCTGCTCCTCTGCCCTCCCACCCCCCAGTTCATTGCCATCTGAGGGCTCCAAGGCCCACTTATGAGTTTATCCAAACCAGTAAGCTGCTCTTGTCTTAGGGCCTTTGCCCTGGATGTTTCTTGCCTGGACACTCTGCAGGCACCCACTTGGCCCTTATCTATTCAGGTCTCAGGTCAAATGTCTTCGTAATGATGCCTGCGTTTACCATTCCTTTTCCCTGTGTGCCTCAGGCCTGCCCACTCCTCCATGACCAGTTTCAAGCCAGTTCTGCTTTTTTATTCCCCCACCTCCCTGCTCATTTCACATAGTATCTTCTAACACGCATCTGAATTTACTTGTTTAGAAGATGTTCCCCGACTCCCGCCTTTCCAGGAGGGAAGCACCACAGCATTGTTACCCGATGAGGCGCTGAAAGGGACTCTTTGTGTCAGGCAGGCTTCTTATACATTTGAGCAGATTTAGCCTTTACTGAGACATTTATCTAGTCCATAATGTCTGCTTTGAGAGAAAAGTATCCTCCCTACATATTATTGTGTGGTGCAATCATAGCTCCCACTCAATAAACATGTACTAAGGGATCCAGCATAGGTGGCCTGGAGCATAATAGATAGTACCTTGGATGCCTAGGGACGGAGGGGTCAGGTTGGAGAGCCGTGTTATCTCATTATTCCATCCTCACAATCACCCAGAGTCCTAAACTGGGATCACACAGCATCACAGAAGAGGAAACAATGGCTCGAGATGCTTGGTAATTTGCTCGGGTCACGTAATTCATGCAATTGCAGACAACAGCTTCCAACTGGATTCCTGGTTGGGTGATTTGCTGACAGTGACATGTCCAGTTCAGTTTCTGACGGTTCAGGTGCATGAACTTCTATCCCGTAGGCCACCAACACCGCTGGCGTCACAGGGCGGCCACCTGGGATCAGGCAGAGCCTGACAGGGGCCACACTGTTCTTAAAACGGGTGCTGACTGAGTCTCGCTCGAGATTCTCTGGTTTCCTCATATTGATACCTACAGAATTCTAGAATTAATTTCAAAGTGTGTACTAAATTAATTGTTAATATATTAATATGTTAACTACCTATTTACTGGTAAATTAACTGTATAGTTCCCCAATCTTTTTTCCAAAACCCTTGAGGCCAGTTGTGGCTCAGTGTACAAAATGGTTTTTAGGAATCTGAGATAATATATATACACACACCAGTTCTAAGGGAGATTTGGGACAGTATTTTATAATTATAGAATCGTCTGTAGGAAAGTGTGTTAATGTCGACACTTAATGGGATAAATAATGGTTGTTGAAACCTACGCCTAAAATTTGCCGCAGAATGAGGTCAGAGAAGTTCTAGTCCTGGTTCTCTGGCCTGCTAGAGGTGTTTCCTTAGGCAAATTATTAAACCATTCTTGGACTCAGTTTCTCTCTCTGTACAAGTGCAGGTTAATATGGTACCTACATCCTAAGATCACGAAGATGTTTGACTTAGTATAGGCATGCATGGAAAAGATTTGGAACTGAGTAACTGTGAACAGTTGGGTGTTCGGTGAACATGACTAATACTGTGTGGGGGCCATGGAAGGCAGTGAGAACAGTCACCTGGCTTGTCTTAAGTAAGGCGTTTTAGTATTCAGTTCTCCGTCAGAATCACAAAATAAATTTAGCTCTTTGTAATATGGAGCTCTTGTCTTGTTTATCTCAATTTATAATTTGTGGAATATTAAGAATAACTAAAAGAGTGATTTTAGGATCGGCTTTTCTTTTAGAATAGTTTCCTGACTTCGTTTTGATTCGCAAATAAACCATTCAATATGCAGAACTACGAAACCTGTTTCTCATGATCTAATCCCTATCTGTATTAACATGATCTATTACTTATTCTTATACCAAATTACTATTGTATTTGACCTTTCAGCTTAAGTTAGTGACTTCTGGCCAGACCAAAAGAAACTGATAAAACTGCTTTCTGCATTTTAATGATTGATATATTCCTGGATGCAGCAAAACTTGCCTGTCTTTTGATCCTGAAATGAGCAAACAAAAATCAGTGTAAACTTTGTCAAAACAGCATCACAGGGTAGGAGCGATCTTTGAGCAACGTGAGTCGAGCTGGGTAGAAAGGGTGCAGCCTTCGATGGTCTCCTCCTGCACTCGCCCCGCCCACCTCTCCCAACCGCATCCCTGGCCGCCCGCCGTCTCCCGTGGCTCGAAAGTTCCAATTTCAGTGAAAATGCCTGCAGAGCCTCAGTGCCTTTGAAAATGCTCTTTAGAACACGTGGGGCCTCCCTCCACTGCCACCAGCCCGCACCTCTACACCTAGCTCCTCCTCACCGTTCACTTCTCAGCCTCATCCCCAAATCCAGCCACGGTCTCCTCTAACGGCCCAAGGCTGGTGTCTAAGCCTCTCACCACACTGCGCAGACTCCGTCCTATTGGACGCTGGTCACGGTGTATTGAAACTGGCTGTTGACTTGTCTGTCCTGCCTAGATTGTTAGAGAAACCACACTTATCTTCTCCCATAGTCTATTCCCAGTGCTTAGTGTAGTACCTGGCACATGGCAGTAAATATTTGTTAACTAAATAGGCCTCTGAAAGATTCTCCATGTGAAAAAAGATGTAATGCAACTACCCTATGGAATTTTCATAATAAAATAAGATGCTGGGTATGAATATGCTTGCGTATCACAATGCTTAGCAGGCAACAGACATTTAGGGGATGCTAGTTGAGTATGAAATCTGCATTTTCTCTGAGTCACAATATAATAGCTTTTTTATTTTATTGTAGATTCATTTCAAACTGCATGTATTATATGTATTAATTTTTATTTTGTTCCTTATATGGTTGGTTCTTTTCTGGAGGTTTGTTAAATAAATTGGAAAACATGCTGAAAAATTAAATGCTCTTTTAATAGGGTGGTATAACTCTGACTGATCTTTTAATTTTTGAACACCTCAAGCTTTTGTGCAAATTCATTTCACTCAATAAAATCTCAAATCTTTTTTTGTGAAGCACATTTTCCACGATATCCTAACTAAACATATTTTACAGAAAATTGAAGGCACGCATGTCCTACTTGTTTACAGTTAGAATACAACTTGCAGTCTTGTTTAGGCTTCTTAAACAAGAAGTTTAATAGTTCGTTGCAGCCATAAGCATGCACGAAAGGTCCCTTCTCTCATGAATGCGTGCTGAAACTTCTGGGTGAAAGTTTGGTGCAGAACAGGGTATACACACAGTCCCCAAGTATTTCCCCACAAATTACTAATGAACGACACAGGGAAAACAGTAACTTTTCAGTTGAGAAACATAGTGAACACTACCTTAACCAAGTGCTCAAAGGTAACTTGGCCTTGGAACAAACTGACATTAAGGTACAGTGGGATATAATGCACAATGAGGTCCACACCATCTCTATGGTTATATTTCTGCCAAAAATATATACCATATATATTTAACATATATATGTATATATATAATGTATATATATATAAAACATTTATGATGTATATATAATGTATAATGTAAATCTAATAATAAAAAAACAGTAAATGGTCTGTACTTTTCAAAAATGTCAAGGTCAAGCAGCACAAAGAAAAGCTAAGAAACTTTTCATTATTAAAGGAGACTAAAGGGCACGACAGTGGTCATCTAATATAGCACATGGTTCTGGCTTGGTCCTCAACCCAAGGAACAGTGGACATGGTAGCTAGAAAGTACATTCCTAGGAAAATTGACAGACTTTGAAAGAGATTTTGTATAGTAGTTTTATCAAAGTTATCTTTGATCATTGTCATGGGTTTATGTAAGTGAATATTCTTTTTTAAAAAATAATCAAGAGTCTCTTTTTCTTTTTTTAAGGTTTTATTTATTTATTTTTAGAGAGAGAGGAATGGAGGGAAAAAGAGAGGGAGAGAAACATCAATGTGTGGCTGCCTTTCATGTACCCATTACTGGGGACCTGGCCTGCAACCCAGGCATGTGCCCTGACTGGGAATACAACCTGCAACCCTTTTGTTCGCAGCTCATGCTCAATGCACTGAGCCACACCAGCCAGAGCGTAAGTAAATCTTCTTGTTCTTAGAAGTACCCACTGACATATCCAGGGATAAATTGATAAAATATTTCTAACTTGTTTTCAAATGGTGAGAGAACAATGACAGTGAAGGAGAGACAGAATGACAGGGCAAAGATGACCAAATGCAAAGGGTATATGGGAATTCCTGGTCTGGTTTTGCAGCTTTTCTATGACTTTTTAATTATATTAACATAAAACATTACCCCCAAATCCCTCCTCTGAAATAAACTTCCTGTGGTATTAGCTATCCTAATATAATGGGTAAGTGGTTGATTATTTATTGGTTATCTTGAAAATGTTAAAACCTCTATCAGTTGATGAGTAATTGAAAAATCACAAACGAATGACCTCAAACAAAAACAATGTGTGAGTTTTTTTCGTTATGACCCTGCCGGTAGCCTGAGTCCAGCCGGGCAGCTTCTCTGCCCCACACGCGCAGCGGGAAGGCATCCCCCTCTGGAGCATCCAGCCGGAAGCTCCACCGTGGACACTCACTCCCCAGGGCTTTTCCTTGTTCAGCAGTTGTCCTGAGCTGCTTTGTAACGAGAAGCCGGCTCCAAGAGGGAAAAGTAAAGCTGCCAGTCCTGTAATGCCTGGACTCGGAAGTCCTAAATGTCTCTCCTACGCAATTCCGTTATTTGAAGCAAATCACAGCGCACCCCACTTTCAGGGGCAGAGGAAGCAGAATCTACTCTTTTAAAGACAAATTGATTGCAATAAGTGAGAGAGAGATAGAGACAGAGAGAGAGATTTGTTGTTCCATTTTTTAATGCACTCATTGGTTGATTCTTGTATGTGCCCTGACTGGGATTGAACCTGCAACCTATGTGTATTTGGGATGATGCTCTAACCAACTGAGTACCCAGCTAGGGCCACAATCCACTCTTGATGTGAGCAGTAGCTTGTGCTTAAACAGGTGCAAAGAATGGTTGGCAGCCATGTTGGAAGGCTATCCATCACAGAGCCAAAATCAACTCATTTAGATAGCTCCGAATGTACCTCTCTATGAGTAACTCAGAAATATTAGCACATGAAATAAATGTCAAAATAATTTAATTTTCAATAAAAGTTAACATAATGCATTGTATATTGTATTCAGAACAATCATTTATAATTGTAGATTAGATGCAATTTACTATACATTATTTTTTATTATAAAAATGTCAGATAAGGTGTTTTAGCTTGAGCCTCTCTCAGGTTTTATACTAATTTGGTTCTTGTCAGGCACTAGGAGGCCACTTGTATAATGAACTTTTGAATAAAAGAGGGGGAAAAAAAGCAGTGATCTCTGCCCCGGATATTGTTGCATTGTCCTGGAACAATAGACTTGTGTGGAGGAATTCACTCAATTTTCATGCATTCATTCCATTTTCGCTCAGAGTTGACCTGCTAGACGCATCTGTATAATGAGTACCTGTCATTGCATCTATCACAGTCGATGCTCCACCTGATAAATGATATCCTGCTCAACTCTAGTCATCCGGTCATAAGACCTACGGAAACCTGTAATTTTTTAAAGTGTTCTGCTCTCTCAACTTGGAACCACGGTACGCAGCTGGCTGAGAGCACCTTGCAAAGGTCTTTGGGTTCCGTGCAATGAGAGGACGGTGATTTGATGTCATTTAAATTTTCCATCAGGGATAAATACTACAGAATTCTCATAAATGCCAAGGATATCCATGGCATTTTCTTCATCCTAGGAGTCCTGATTTCTTTTGTATATTTTAATCTTTGTTATTGAAAACTTAAAACATATACAAAAATAGAAAAAAATAGTATAACATTTCCTATGTACCTATTACTCAGCATCAACAAGTATCAACATATGACAAATAAAATTTTATCTCTACCCCTTCACTCCTTCTGGATTTTTTATAAAGCAAATTCTACTCATCATAATTTTATCTATAAAAGCATTAGTGTGTATAATAAAAAACTAAGGGCTTTGAAATGATCACAACTACAATGTTATTTTTGCAGCTGGAACAATTAATAATATTTTATAAATATCATGTACTACCTAGTTGGTATTCAAATATCTTTGAAAACTTCAGAAATATCTTTTTTAGAGTGGATGTGTTCAATCATCTACCCCCTCCCTCACCTCTTCCCTAATGGATGATGGTTTAGCTGACTGTGTCTTGTAGTGTTCTTTAATATGTCCCTGTGGACCCTTTTTTTTAAGTGACCGTGATGTGGGGATAATAATTAGACTGAAAGATTGTGAATCATTTGACAAACTAGGAACTACTGGTGATAAGGGTACCAGAGGAACAAAATAGAAGGAATTGTGTAATTGTTTGTGTGTGTTTATGACAATAAATGAGAACAATAATCTAAAATTAATCAGTCCAAAAGCCTTATATCAACATTGATTACACTGCAATATGCACCTCTGATTTTAAAACGTTTAATAGTGGCACCTTAGTGACCTTGTGATGTTTTTATCATTGATTCTACCATCTGTGTATTTCCGTCATCTCTACATATCCACCTTCTCTATCCTATTTTCAAGTACAGTCCTTCAGCTGTGCCCTGATTCCTTGCAAACAATTCTAAAGATTTGTGACAACCCACCCAGAATACTTGTCACAGCACTTCTGTAAACAAACAAACAAACAAACAAAAAAACAAAAAACAAAAAACAACTGGCTAGCCTTTTAAAATGTTACTTTATTTCTTTATACCACATTTGAATCTGAATGAAATTGTGTTTCTGATAGAACTAACCAAAGTAAGAATTCTTGTTTTTAAACTGTATTAGACTCATTTAATGTGTAGGTTTTTACCTTGGGGATCCTGGAATGATCACTGTGTTTTCTCTTTTTGGAATAAAACTGTCACTTCAGGGTAGATTTTTATATATGCCACATTCAATCTGTTTTAATATCTTTGTTTGAGTGAAGTATATGAAGAAAATCCAGCCTCATACAGATAGGTGTTGGAAAAAGGAAGAGAATTTTAATATGCACTTTAGATAATAGTAGATATTCTTTGAACTTACACCAAAACTCTATAGACTTGGTTTTTTAAGAAAATGTTTTTTAGTTATAGTTCACACACAATTATAGGAGTGGGTTTTTAAAGATTACCTGTGTAATGTAATCTAAAACTGTGGCCATAAACTTCATCTATCTCATATTTTGAATAGATCTTTTTCTCATGCACAGTTTTGTAATATGTTGAAATGGCCATTTGAAAAATATTGGCTCGCTGAGTTATACCAATCTTCCAAATGTTGACACATTTCATTAGACGATATAAAAATTAACTTTACGAATAGCACCATTGAGCTCTTCAGAAATTGAAATGTGGGCACACTGTCAATTTCACAGTGATGGATACAAATTTTCCAAAATTCTAATTTTCTCATGAAATCCCCAATTTTATCATTGACAAAAAA
>PVKM010052494.1:0-10235 GCA_004027735.1 Carollia perspicillata
CTATTTTTTTTTTTAACTCCTCTCTGCTGAGAAGACCCACCTAACCTCTCTCCAGCCCCAGAGTCCGTGGAAAGGATGATTTCTGTCCGAGATGCCAGGTCAGGGTGCCAGAGCCCACCAGGTGCATTGTTGAGACTCTGCCTAAAGTCCCAGTTTAGTGACAGCCAGCTTCCCTCCCTTCCCCCACACTTCCGAGTGAGTTGCGCTTAAGCTTTTATGCGAGTGGGCCAAGGGAGGGTTTAAAGAGTGTCATTACCCCACTTTACACAGTTTAGAAAAACGATTTCAAATTTGCTGTTACATAGTGCGAAACTAACCCTCCCTGAACCTTTGGAAGGAGCTCCTGCCAGTCTTGCAAACACACTTTGTCCTAGTGAAATTAGACGTTGGAGCAGGAGCAGGTGGTTTTTTGCAACTTCATACTTGCCCACCCAACTTGATTCTCAAAGCCACACAAGGGGTCATTTTTCCACCTCTGCTGTAGACCTTCCCTCAGCCTGAGTCCCCTTTTGGAGAGGCAGAAGGAAGAAAATGGGCTGGGGTCCCTGCTGCCACCAGAGTTCCTCAACCCTGGCACAGAGGCTTCGGCTCCGGGCCTCCAGGTGGGGGTGGGGGGCGGAGTGGCCGACTGGACACAGTGTGACCTTCAGAGGCCCCCAGAGAAGGGCACCTGGCCCCTCCCTGCACAGAACCGCACCTCCCTGTGCCCCCTGGCCTTGGAGAGGGTATGAAGTTTCTGTTCACTTTCCTGATTGGGGCCCAGGAGGAGTGCAGGGTATACCTGATTGGTAGAGGGAAGCCAGGGGGTGTCGTGGGATGGGTGAGGGGCTGAGGCGGAGACTCTGGGTGGCCCCCTGAGGGAGCTGCAGTTGGAGGCTATCCAGCTGGGAGTCTGGAAACTGTTATCTGACCTTGGCCCTGGGGGCAAGGCTGGGGGAACTGGGGTGCATTGGGGGTGTGTGGGAAGGAGAGGGAGCCAGACAGACTGTGAGACTTCCTCTCGGTGGGTCTGCAGTTCGGTGTGTTTGCAGGCGGCTCTGCTTTTCAGGATCTGCTGGAAAGAGGGGCAGGTGGGGTGGGCAGTTGGTGAGAAATGAAGACCCTCTGGAAGGACTGGGAGAAGCCTTTACCCAGTGCTGTCAGGGCCACGTGGTTGGGCTTGTTGACCTTCACAGCTCCAGGGGAGAGGAGGAATCATCTGGTGGGGGTGGGGAGGGATGGGGGCCTTGGTAGTGCAGGGGACCCCCTAGGGGCTGGGCGATGTTAAGGCATAGAAGACTTCCCTGGTGGCATTTGAGGAAGGTGCCCAGGTGAGAAGGGCTTAGGAACCCCCTCAGTCTGGGAGGGCGGAGGGACCAGGGAACAGGATCGGAATGTGAAGCTAGAGGTGTCCCAGCAGCATTCAGGCCCCAGCGAGCTTTGTGCTTGCGGGGACGTGGGGCTCTACCCTCCCCCAGGGCTTCCTCCCAGGTTTTACCCTCCAGGCAACCTGTGAGTTTGTTGAATATTCCTGCAGCCTGAAGAGTTTGGATGGGGGAGGGTGGTTGGTGCCCTTCAGTCCTCTGCACCCCCTCCCTTCCCAGCAACAGCTCACCCTGGTATTTGTCACGTCAGCAGGAGAAGGTCACCATGTTGTTTTTCTGGCCCCCAGTCCTTCCTTCTTGCCCCGGTCCAAATTTGTCCTTTTTGACCTTAATACTTACCTGTGGCTTTGGACCAGGGAGTCCGGGGGGCTGAGAGGATTCACTTCTTTTAGCTCAGCTGTGGGCCAGTGAGAATGGGTAGAGGGAACTGTGGGGAAGGGGCGAGGACCTGGACATGCTGGTGTTCTCCTACTGCATTTTGAGCACCCCCGCCCCCAACACACACACAACGTCTAGTCAGTCTGTATCTTCTTTGGCTTCGGAATCGGAGCAGTCCAGCGGGGGTGGGCAGGCTCTGTGCTTCGGGGAGCCTTGGAGAGGCTGGAGGCTGTGGGATGGAAGGGCCGAGGGCTGGGAGGAGGAAGCAGGGTCCCCCTGCACATGCCCAAGCCTCACTCTTCTGTTTTGTCCTCAGTGGTCCCAGGCTGCGCCCATGGCAGAAGGAGAGCAGAAAGCCCACCAAGGTGAGTCCCCCTGCCTCTCAGATGGGGTCTCTCGACTCCTCCTGGGGTTGGGTGGGGAGGCCCAATTCCTTCTTTTATGGTCTGTGACAGGGATCAGGAAAGGATGAAATCAACCCTCCCTTCTGGAGGACTCTCTTTCCTGTTCAGGCCTCTGCTAGGGATAGGACTTTTCTACTGCTCTTTCCAGTAAAGTTTTCTTTGGAGAGGCAGCTGTGAGCACAGACTAGGAAGACGAACAATGTTCAAGGGTCCCAGATGTCTGACTACCCCCGAAGGGAGGATGGATCCTCCATGTCGCTTCCAACCCAGCATGTCTCACCAGCGGGGCCTTCGTGGAGGGGCCGTGGCCCTTGCTGTCCAGAGAGCTGGCTGTGTGCACGAGCTGGAGGTGCCAAGGGCCCAGCCTCATGGGACCCTGTCCCCTAGTGTGTGTTTCATTGCGGGTAGAGAGAGAAAGCCCTAGGGCCTCCCTCTGCCGTCCTGGTGGAGGAGGTTTGGGTGCTGTGAACTTCCTTCCTGGGCCAGCAGAGGGCCGAGTGTAGCTCCAAGGCGCCCTGCCCCCCTGCCCAAGCCCAGTCGGCCTGCCTGGCCTGCCTTTTGTTTGCCTGGTTTGGTGTAGGGAGCCTCCCATTGCTCTAGGGATGTCCAGGCTCTCTCCACTGCTGAATGCAGCCTCCGCTCCAGCCTGGGGGAGAGGTGCCCAATGCTACTCCCCCAGCTGCCCACCTCTGAGGAGGGAAGGCCCTGGGGTCTTCCTCCAGGTGAGCTTCCCCGACCTAAATCCCTAAGGCCCAGGTTAGTGGCCAAGGGCTTGTGGTGATGCCCAGCCAGTTCATCCTCCTTCCTGGCCCGGGAACCCTTTCCTTGGCTCAGGGCCTGGCTTTCGGGCCACTCCAAGGCCTGTGCCACTGACAGGCCACCCGCTCCCAGTGTTCCCACCCCCTCAGCCTCCCAGTGGTCCCTGTGGCCTGGGAGAGGCAAGACAAATGGCCTTTGTTTGTTGGGGAAAAGTTGTCTCCAAGAAATAAGGAAAACCACGGCAGGCCGACATTGGAGCGCACTGTGTCCGCGCCCCGCGCCTCAGCCGGGAGGCTTCCTGAGGAGGCAGCGACCAGGGTGCGCGGGGTGCTGGTGAAGCTGCCCCCTTCGCCTCCCCACAGGCCTTGGGGATTCTAGGGAGCTCTTCCAGGGAATTCTCATCCAGGGTCTTTTTACCCTCCGCTGTCAGCCACCATGGCCCAGGCCAGACTTTTCTGCCATCCTGTCCTGGATAGGACCTGTGGCCCTGAAGCCTGGGCTCCCTCTGTCCCCAGCCACGACAAAGTATCATGTCACAACTTCTTGATTCGTCATCTTTTTCAGTGTGGACTTGGCCTAAGAAAGGACTTCTTCAGGTCCCTGGTCTTGCTTACACTTTTTGATGACCTTAGCCTTTTCTGGGGTGGAGAAGAGTTCTGTGCCCACTGCCTGGACTGGGGAGACAGAGACCTCAGGCAAGGCCTGGGGCTGGCTTGGGGGCCCGCACTGCTCTCTCTGTGTTCGCGCCTGTGGCCTCCCCCACCCACTTCCCCTCAGCTCTGCAGCCCCTCTCCAGCCCCCTATGGTGCGCACAGCCCCCAGGCTCCTCTTCTTTTGAGCCCCTAGAGTGGGGAGGGAGAGGAGGGGAGGCTCCGGCCCCTGGGGAGAGGTAGCCTTGGCGAGGCTGCAAACCTGGTGTTACCTGGGCTGAGGGAAGGGAGCTTGTTTGGGAGGCCAGAAATGGAAGACAAAACCCCACATTTCTGCCTCTGTTTCAGTATCTTTAGAGATCAGCCCAGCCCACTTACATAGATGTGCAGAGTTGGAGGCACAGAGAGGGAGGGACTGGCCCACGGCCACACCAAGTCATGGCTGGAGCCTGCGTCTCGCTGACTGGGTGCTGCTTTTTCCTCCTGTCTAAGGGAAACTCATTTCAGGGACAGGATTGCTGTGTGTGTGTGCGGGGCGGGGGGTGGGAGGGTGGTGGTGATAGGGAGTGGCAGGCTGGGCCACAATTTGGAGTAGTCATTCCAGAGTCCTGAGTTTATTTATTCTCAAGGGCCCGCCCCTGTGGCCCAGAATTACCCCTTCATGCTCCGATGCACCTCAGGCTCCACCGCCAGCCTGGGAAGCTGTCTTTGCCCTGGTCTCCCTCCAGATCAGCTTCTAGATGTGCTCCGTGGCCGCGGTGGCAGCACCGTTTTTTCCATGATGCAAGCAGTTTGCCCTCTTGGGCGGGGTTATCGGCGGCTGGCAGCGCCTGCACCGTGTGCCCGCCCACTGCCACCTGCTGATTCCAGGCAGACCTGGACCTGTGCCGCTGGCCCCTGCCCCCCGGCCTGTGTCTGGGGAGGGGTCTGGCAGGTGACGAGGTGCCCTAAAACCTCCCCTCTGTTTTCATACGGCAATGGGCAACCGCTAAGGGAAGGCTTTGATGTCGGAGCTGATTTTAATTCTATCACTCACTAGCCGCAAGGCCTGGGGGCAAGTTACTCAGCCTCTCAGAGCCTCCCATTCCACATGTGTAACATGGAGGTCCCACTAGAACCTCATAGTAGAGAATCGTCTGAGATGACGGGATTACTGGACACCGTGCCCAGCCGTGTGTTCATGAAATGGTTGCTGGTAGGCTGGTTGGGTATGGCAGTGGTGGAGAGGGTGTACGGAAATGGGGAGCAGGTCAGCCAAGCTGGCTGTTCCCCCTTTTTAAGGGGTGCTTAGAGCGCCCGCACAGGTATATTGACTGCTGCTCACACCATCCTCGGGCAGCCAGGTAGGCCCAGGAACTGGCCTGGCTGTCATGCTGAGGCAGGGGGATCAGATATGGTGGGCCATCTCCCACGGAGCCCGACAGCATCCTGAGATCTTTGGCATAAAAACAGGCCTTCGGCAGTGCGGGAGGAGTTCAACCACAGCTGGAGGGACTTCAGTTCGGATTGTGGAAGGACCTGCCCAGTAGTGGGTACCTCTCACGGAAACCCTCACTAGGGGTGGCCTTACAAAGCCCGGTAGAGCTAGGGGCTGGCCATCTTTTGCGTGACCTGCTGATCTGATGTTTCGCCCCCTCCCGCACAGTGGTGAAGTTCATGGATGTCTACCAGCGCAGCTACTGCCGTCCGATCGAAACCCTGGTGGACATCTTCCAGGAGTACCCCGATGAGATCGAGTACATCTTCAAGCCGTCCTGTGTGCCCCTGATGCGGTGCGGGGGCTGCTGCAATGACGAGGCCCTGGAGTGTGTGCCCACGGAGGAGTTCAACGTCACCATGCAGGTGGGCACCTGTGAGGAGCAGAGGACGCCTGAGAGGAAGAGCCAGACTTGCCCTCTCAGCTCCTGACCCTGAGCCAGCCAGGGGAGGTGTGAGGGCTCTTGTCACTTTGGGGGAAGAGATGACTCCATTTCCCAGTCCAGGTTCCCAGCAAGCCCCAACCACCTCCTCCTCCCTGGCCTTTGCCCCCGGGGTTCAAGAGGAGGGGACATCTGTGATGGGAGCCTGTCTTGCCCTCCATCCCTCTTCGGGGCTCTGTTTGGGAAGCTGCGTGAGCATGGTTTGTGGCGAGTTTCAAAGCCAGGTTTTTGGTGCTGCCTGGTGACAGGGTCCATACCAGCCTGGACAGGGTGGTGGGAGGGAGCTCTGATACCCCAGGGTAAGTGTCTTTTGGGTTGCTACTAGGCTCAGGGTGAGGCCTAGAAGGGCTGAAAGGAGGGGAGGGATGGGGAATGGCAAGAACCTAGGACCTGAATTCCCAGCCTGGCCAACCCTTGCAGCTGGGTCTGCCCTCGAGAGGAGCAGGGGCTCCTCGAGGTCAGCAGGGTTGGGGGAGTTGGGACGGGCCCGAGGCTCCTTCTGGTAGAGCCCCTGGTCCGCCTGCCTCCACCACCCATCCCTGCTCTGCAGAACCCCTGGGTGCTGAGTGGCAGGAGCCACAGGGGTGTCCCACCTGGGTATGGCTGGCTGGGTCACTAACCTCTGTGATATGCTTTCTCTTCTAGATTATGCGGATCAGAATTCACAAAGTCCAGCACATAGGAGAGATGAGCTTCCTACAGCACAGCAAATGTGAATGCAGGTGAGGGCGGAGCCACGGGGCGATGCAGCCGGCAGACGGCTGTCCGCTCTATGCTGGGCTTTGGCACGTCCCGCGCGTTCACCCATTTCCACTTTCCAAGTGCCTTGGGCATTTCAGTTTTACTTCAGTGTGCCTCAGTTTCCACACCTGTAAAGCAGGTACAATAATGGTACATACCTCATACCCTTGTTATAAGGGTTGAGTTATACGTAAAGAGATTAAAACCGTATATCTATCACAGGTACAATGTTGTTTTTATTAATATTAGTATTGTTACTGTCATTGCCATCTGAACCCCTCTCTGTTTTGTTCTTTTCTCTACCCACTACAGACCAAAGAAAGACAGAGCAAGGCAAGAAAAGTAAGTGGCCACGACTTCAGTTCTCCTTCTCCTTGCCTGGTTTTCTTGGTTTGGGCTCTCGGCTTCCTCTGTTGGGGTCTGACCGCGCCGCTGGGTCAGGGAGCTGGCCTCACGAGGACGTGTGGTGGCAGCAGTGGGATAGGGCAACTCCAGGATTGCGGCTCCAGGCTTAGTGACAAAGCCCGGCTCGGAGCCTGGCACGTTCTTTGAAAGAGGCGCCGTGTCCCAGGTCTCTGGGTCATCCCTGGCCAGGACTTGCGGTTTTGGTGTGTCGAGGGGCAGTGTGAACACTGGCTCCCTGGCTTGCTGCGGCCTCCCGTCACCCACCCACGGTGGGGAGAGGGAGTGGGTGGCAGAGAGGCCGGCTGTTGTGCGTCAGGGGAAACGGCCTCCGTGGTGGCTGCTGTGGTGGTGCACTTGGCTTTGGGGGCGGCTGGGGTGTTCTCCTGGTGCGTGCCCTCCTGTAGGAGTGAGGCAGGCCAGAGACACTCAACCCTCTTGGCAGGGAGAAAGAACTGATGGAATTTGTTCATGGTCATTTTCTGAGGCTTCCGTTGCTCAGTGTGGAGGGTCGGGACAGGATGGAGCGGGGGCAGGGGGCAAGGTCTGGGGCAGTGAGCCTTCAAGGCAGGTGAGCAGCTCGCCAGGGGGATGAGTCTGCAGGAAGACACTGAGAGAGAGCATCTGTGCCCTTCCCTCCGTACTCCCCCGCCACCCTGTCTGCCCAGTATTCTGCAGACATCGAAACCCCCTAGGCCCCAATCCCTTTCCTCTTCTCTGAGCCCCCAACTTCCAGGATCTGTCTGGCTACTAGAGAGAGAGGAGGGAGAGTGGGCACGTGTGTGTCAAGATCTTCCTCCTTCTAGCATTTTCTCTCAATGAGAGGGAACAGCCTCGCCCTTCTCCTCAGCCCCCTCCTCCCTCTTTCTTGTCACTGTGGCAGACATTCTGAGGGGCATCCTCAGGGGCCCGGCTGGTGAGGAGAGTGCTGTTTCCCTTGACAGTGCCAGGCTTCAGCCTGCCCCCTTGCCCACTCCCCAGGCGCCTGCTTTTCCCACAGGGAGAGTGGGGGCCTTGCCTGGGCTCAGAGGGGAGTCTGGTGAGATGGAGTAGCAGGCTTTGACAGGCTGGGGAGAGAGCTCTCTGCCAAGCGAGCCCAGGCCCCTCCTCCCCGCGCCTCCCTAACTCCCACTGCGCCCTCCTGCCAGCGCCCTGGGGCTCTGAGGACACCCAGCCCCATCTCTCAGCCCAGGTTATGGCTCTGGCGGGCTGATGCCTTTTAAGTGCCATCCTTGGCTTTGTGCCAGCCCCCAGGGGAGCTGCTCCCCATCATTCGCAGAGGCAGGACCCCTGGAGGGACCCTTTTGCTATTGCACTTGGAAATGAAGACAGAAGGCTCCTGAAGCACAGCCAGCAAGCCCCCTCCCCGCCCCCATCAAATCAGGTCTCTGACCTCACCAAACTCTGGCCTACCTTTCATAGCCACACACCCACACCCGACCTTCAGGGTCAGGCTTGTACAGGGTCGCTGGGCAAAGAGCCTGGGACCGGGCGCCACTGTGAGCATGGAGGCCTCGGGGCCTGTGCACTCCAGCCAGCCTCTGCTCCCCACCCAAAGCCTTGCCCGGGGCCGGGTTTGCCACCCCAGGGTGGCCAAAGTGAGCAGAAGGAGCCACCCCATGCTTGCAGCTCCAACCACGAGTGCGTGCAAGCTCTGCCCCGGAGCCTGCCTGCTCCGTCCTGAGCATGTCCTGTGCCCTGCCTTCCCCACAGCTGCTTTTCCTCTCCCCTGCCTCCCACCCCTCTGGCTCTGTTTTTTTATTTTCCAGAAAATCAGTTCGAGGAAAGGGAAAGGGGCAAAAGAGAAAGCGCAAGAAATCCCGGTATAAATCCTGGAACTTGTACGTGGTGCCTCTGCTGTCTTGTTCTCTGGAGCGCCCCCAGAGCCCCCAGTCTAACTCCCGCTCACAGGACCTCTTAATCCTCCACGCCTCCTCGCTCCCTCCCTGGCTCTTATCCTTCCCTCTGCCCCAGTGTCTCTCTCTCTCTCTCACTCCACTAATTGGCACCAATGGGTAGATGTGGTGGTGGCGTTGCTGGTCCCAGGCTGTGGGTGGGTGGGTGGGCAGAGTGGGCCTGGAGGAACCAGGGAGGGGGCTCTGGCTCGGCTGGGCACTGCCTTTCTCTCACCCACTAGGCATTGGTGGCGGGCCCATGTCGGCGTGGGTGCCCGGCACTGGCGCCTGCGTACCAGCTGATGGCCACTGCTCTAGGCTTCTGTGCATGTCTGGGAGCCGAGGGCGGTGAGGAGGGCAGACGTGGTGTGAGGAATGGGCTCGAATGACATGGGGCAGCTTGTTGCTGGCTGAAGGAGCAGGTTGGGTGGGGTCAAGCACCATCTGGTGCCTCCTCTCATGGACTCGGGGCTTCTGGAGGGGATCCCTCTATTCCAGCCCAACCCACGGGGCCCACAGGGGCCTCACTGTAGGGCGGCAGCTTCCTCTGGGTTGGAGGCTGGGCCTGTGGACACTGCCTCTGCGCCCAGACTGTCGTCACACCCGTGCCAGCCCACCTGTGGTGGAGGGGCCTGGGGGAGAGCCCTCGCACAGGGAGAAGGTGGCCCCCGATTGCTGCCCCCGGCAGGTGAAGGGGTCAGATGGGCTCTCACTGGGGCAGCAGCTGCTGGGGCCCTGCGGCCTGAGACTTGCTCACGTCCCCGTGGGACGGCACCTGCCTCCGGCAGCCCTCTCCTTGCACTCTCTGCCCCTCTGTGCCCGCCTCTCCCGCGGGCAGGCTTCCTCGCCAGCGCTGCCTCTTTCCGCCGCGCTCTCTGTCTTCCACTGCAGCGCTCGCCCCTGCCAGGGCGTGGAAGGGCGTGGGGCCCCACAAGCCAGGTGGGGGCCCTGCTGCGCATACGTTAGAGGGTGTTGCATGGTTTTTTTTTCTCTCTCTCTGCTGACGCTCTAGCTTAGATGTCTTTCCTTTTGCCTTTTTGCAGTCCCTGTGGGCCTTGCTCAGAGCGGAGAAAGCATTTGTTTGTACAAGATCCGCAGACGTGTAAATGTTCCTGCAAAAACACAGACTCACGTTGCAAGGCGAGGCAGCTTGAGTTAAACGAACGTACTTGCAGGTTGGTTCTCAGAGGGCAAGCGAGTCAGAGAGGGGCTTCACACAGAGGCGGAGAGAGAGAGAGTGAGAGCGAGCGAGCGCGAGAGAGCGGGTACCTGAGAAGGGCCAGCTGCTTGCTTGGCTTCTAGCTGCCTGCCTGGGGACTACTACCTTCTTGGCTCTCGCGGCGGGTGGCCGGTGCTGGCCTGGCCTGACAGGGCCCCTTCGGAGGTTGCCCTGGTTGACTGAGTGGGCAGACTGGTGTGGCTCGATGTGGTGGTGTGGACGCCAGCTGAGTGTTGTGTCCCGTGGTCCTGCTCGTGGTGGCTGTCTGTCTTGACGCTGTGACTGCTCCCTTCGCTGCTGTCCTTGAGGACCCTTCCTGACGTGGGGGATGTTGCTGACGACAAGGCACAGACGCGCTGGGGGGCCTCGCCCTCTGAAGTCCGTGTCACTAGGATTCTCACCCCTCAGCGCCTCTCCACAGGGGGCAGGGGTTGAGTCCCTCCTCACACTGGCCTCTGGAGGGCATGGGCCCTGGCTGTTGGTTCAGGGCGGGTAGGAGATTTA
>PVKM010052495.1:0-10236 GCA_004027735.1 Carollia perspicillata
CCCGGTCAGTTTCTTAAACACCAGTTTCCTCATTTGCAACAGGGGGTGACGATGCCGGCAGGTTGGACGCTGGGGCAGGCAGGCCCGGCTGACACACCGAGTCCCCGACTGGAGGCCGGGAGCCTGTGGGGGCTTGGGCAGAGGGCGGGTGGGGGATGCCATTGGAGAGGCGAGGAGTCTGCCGCCGCCTCCAGGGCCTCACTCCCCGGGCACTGGGCACTGCGTCCTCGGAGTGCGTCCCGGCCCTCCTGCCTCGTCGTTCCTCTCCGAGGTCCGACCTGGGGACAGATCACTCTCCTGCTGCGCTTTCTCCCGGCCCAGCAGGCCCCCAGAGCCTTCCTCCAGCCCGTCCAGTCGATGGCCTCCTGGGCCGTCCCTGAGCCTGGCGGTGAGGGCGCCTAACCTGTCTCTTTTCCTGGGCGAGCACCTTTGATCACTGCCTGTCGAAGGCCCTCCTCTGCCAGGAAGTCCTCGGGGCTCACTGGCCTCCTCCCGCCCCTCCATCAGCTCTCAAGGAGGCTGGCCACGGCTCAGCCTGAGTCTCGTCCCCTGCCCCCGTCCGCTGCCCCCGTCCCCTCACACGGCCCCAGGAGCTCCCCAGGACAGCCCCTTCTCCGTCTCCCTCTGGTTCACCCCCCCGGCGCCCCCTCCTTGGCTCTGCCCAGGAATGGCCCACCCCTGGGTGTTTTGCCAGGAGGTGGGATCCTTCGGGCAGAGACCTGAGCGCCCTACTCCCGTCGCACATTCACAGGTGACTCCGTGGGGGGTAGGACGGGGGCGGGTGTCCCTCTCAGAGCCCGGGGCGCCGGCCTTCAGCTCCTTGCCCACCAAGGCCAATGCCAGAACGGGGGCAGGCCTGCCCTGCGGGAGGGCGCCCTTGGCGGGTTAAGGAAGACTTAGCACCTCCCAGCTCTGGTGTTTCATGAGCTGCCCAGGCTGCTAGCGGCTTCGTCGGCTCCCCCACGGGGGCTGTCTCGGTGAGGAGGGAGGGACGGAGACCAGTGCGAGGGCGGCCAGCAGCCCACGGCAGGCAGTCAGGGGGACCTGGGCGTCGACAGGGATCGGGGCCTGTCGGCCCTTGCCTCAAGGGCCCCAGGAGGAGAGGCCAGAGGCAAATGGCCAGGAATGCAAAGGGAGCGATGTATTTGTTTGCAATCTATTTTTACTGTCCCGTCCACATGGCCTTCTTGTGACCCGGGCCTGGCCAAGTGGCCACACAGGCTTGTTCCAGGGGCCCCCCGAGAGAATTGCTCAGAGGTTACCCCCTCGAAGGCACGGAAGCCTGCAATCCAGAGCACAGCTCACAGTCACAGGCCCGGCGCTCCGGGCGGGCCGACTGGCCGCTGACACCCAGCCCCGAAGGGAAGGGCGGAACGCCCCCGCCCCAGGCTCGGCGAGCTGGGGCCCACCGGCTGCGTCCGATTTTGTAAATGAAGTTTTATTGGGAATGGTCCCACCACAGCTGCTGGGGTTAGTGGCCTTCAGTTAGGGCGCATGGTAGAGCCAGCATGGGTGCCCGCCGCAGCGGGCACTCCCGAACTCCGACACCTGCCTCCCCAGCCGGGGAGACGCGGCATCAGGCAGCGCGGCTTTACCGGTGGGGGCCACGGGCTCTGGAAGGAGGAGACGCTCCCTCACCTTTGGGAGAAAGGCTTAACTCCTGGGTCCTGGTTTCACCAGGGTATGGAGGCTGGGGGAGGCAGGATGGGGCTCCAGGAGCCTCAGAGAGACCCAGAGCTGACTCCAGCCATCAGCGGCGTGCCCGGGGGGCAGCCGTGACCCCATCTGGGCCCTGTTTCTATCTCTGTCACACAAGGGCTGCAGCTCAGAGTGATGCCCAGCCTTCCTCTCTGGTCAGCAGATCGACCCTGGCTCTGCGGGCAGCCGTCTGGGCAGAAGTCACCCCCCCCACCCCTGGGCCTTCCTCCCAGCCCCGCTTCCCTGGGACAACCCCGAAGCCCCCTCCCCCATCGCTCCCACGGGCCTCCCGCCCTCCTGACCAAGCAGTTAGGTGGGTTTCCTTCAAGTCAATTATAGAGGTTTTAAAAAAATAAACTTTGTGCCCTCGCCGGCATGGCCCAGTTGGTTGGAACCTCTCCCCGTAACTGAAAGGTTTCGGGTTCGCTTCCGGGTCGGGGTGCCTACAAGGAGGCCACCGATCGAGGTTCCCTCTCCCGTCCATGCTTGTCTCCCTCCCTTCCTGCCTCTCTAGAAGCAATGAGAAAACATCCTTGGGTGAGAAGAAATAAATACATACATAAAAAATGGGGTTTGTGCCCCTGAGTGAGCAGACGTGCACCAGAGAGGGTGTGAGCTTCTCGGCCAGAAGGGACCTCGTTGGACCCGTGTCCACCTCCCAGACGTCCCCTGGGGCTTCCTTTAACCCCTTGTCCAGGTGGGAACACTGAGGTGCAGGGAGAGGTTGGGACAGATGGGGTAGGGCGCATGGCAGCTCTGGAATCAGTCAGCTGCCGGCGGTCCCCAAGGCTCAGTCCCTCCAGGGCCCAGGCCACCGAGCGTAAAGCCTCCCAAAACACCAGCCCCTCCGGCACCGAGGGCGGTGCGTGCTACGTAAGTGTGAAGCAAGCATGTGTAAAAACTGGATTAGCGTTTCTGCCCTGCTATGTCTCCTGGGATCAACAGGACCCAGGCGGCTGGCGAGGACACCAGCAGTGACCTCGGGGCTCAGCTGGCGCCTGGGGCCTGGTGGCCAGGACACTGCTGTGATGGCCCAGCTCACTTTCTGCAGCCTATGCTTCTCGCCCAGGCCTGGGCAGGGGGCCAAGGTCTGTGGCCTGGGACGTCCCCAGGAGGTCCATCCCAAGTCCTTCCCCAGCCCCACTCCCCAGGAAGGCGAATAGACCCCCACCCCAGCAGGCCCCCCCCACCCGGCTCAGCCCTGTCTGGGTGGGCAGCCAGCGGGAGGGCGGAGGCCCTGGGAGATGGGCCATGTTCCTGCCCCGGGTTCCTGCCCCAGGAGGGAATCCGAGCTGCCCCTGCGTCTCTACAACAAGCCTGTCGCCTGGTGGGGTAATCTCCGTGTTTCTCAGATGACAGCTGCTGGCCTGGGTCAGAGATGTCCTCACCGTGAGGGCGCCGCCTCCCCCAGAGGGTCTAGACTGGGGGCAGTGGGGGGCTGGCCAGGCACTGTGGGCGGGAGCATGAGGCCACGGGCAAGGGGTGCCGGGGGGCCACGCCCGGGCCTGCAAGTTCCCCTCCTGGGCCAGCCCCCCCCACCGTTAGCCCCTCGCACTGTGCTTGTCCTCCGCGTGTAATCGCGGGGCAAACATTTACCCTTTCCATTTTTGCACCGGCTCGATGACCGGTGGCCCGGAGCAGGGCTGGACACACCGCGGCCACCTGACGCCTGTTTGTCGGCTCGAACGTCCGTCCGCCTGTCCGGCCGCCAGCAGAGTCATGTTCTCGGCCCTGTTGGAATTTTCACCATGCACTTAGGACAAGTGGCTGACGGGCCGCTAGTAAAACCTCGGCGTGCGAGGGCGGAGTCTCTCACCCTCAACTACCGACCGGCATGCAGCTCGGACCACTCCTCGGAGGGTATCGGACCCTCCCTCTGGCTCCCGACCTCTGTCTGGCCGTCCCCAGCCTGACGGATAGGGCGACCTTGGGCTGCCCCCCACCCGGGCAGCCTGACCTGTCTTCCCGAGGGGCGTTAGGGGCACGGGACTGACTCCCTCTCCTGGACCTCGAATGTGGGACAGTGATCATGACCAAGGATGAGGGAAACCCATCTGCAGCCAGTTCACAGGACCCTGGGCCCCCCTGTGGGCTGTGTCCAGCCTGGGTGACTGGGTTCATCCTGGACCACGGTGAATGGTCCCCAGAGCAGCCTGCCCTGACCACGCGGCCGGCCGGGGCCTCCTGGCTACCTCTGTGCAGTACGCCTCCAGTCAGAGCGAGGAGACTGCTAGAGGCCTGTACCCCGCCCTCCGATGTGGGGGGAGGCAGCCTGGCCTGGACCGGCCTGCTGAGGCCACCTCGTGTTTCCTTAGAGCACAGCGGGCACGCACCAGGCCCGCAGGTCGAATCCAGCCCTCCACCTTGTCTTACCCGGCCCGGCACCTTGTTTCTACCCAGCGGCAGCGCTGACTGAGCTCCTTGCCCCTAGTGAAGGAGTAGTTACATTTACACAGTCCTAAAACCACATTCGCCCTTTGAAGGGAACCTCGAGGCTGATGTGGCCCCCAGTGACAACGAGTTTGACAGCCCCGCCCTTGAGGATCTCCTGGAAGGGGGCCAGAGACGTCGGGCTGAGGGCCGAGCTCCCCTCTGCAGCGTCTGGGAAACTCCTGCTGCGGGGATTCCGGAAGCAGGAGCCCCGGGAGGCCAGGGCACAGCAACGGCACATTGCTCCGGAGCCCAGGGTCGGGGGTGTGGACGGGGCCAGGGGGCACTCCAGTGGTCTCCCACCGGGCTCCCCCTCAGACAAAAACTGGCTGCATGCCTGTCTAGGTTGCCGCAGGCTGGCTGTCCCCCAGGCCCTCTCTGTGTTTGTGACAATGACAGCAGCGCAGCCTTCGCCAGAGCCCCTGGGCACACCCAGGTGCAGCCAGGGTCCCAGCTCGGAGGACACAGAGCTGGGTCCTTCCCGGGCTCTGCACGCTGACCAGCCGGGGATTCTGGGCAGGCGCGACCCCCTCAGGGCCTTTCCTCTGTCCCCTCGATGGCTCCCACGCTCCCTGCCTCCCGGTGGACACGTTCTCCTGGGCCGCTATGTGCCCCCTGCCTTGGGCGTGGCCTGCAGCAGTGACTGCACAGAAGATGGCAGAGGGACTCCTCAGATCTGGTTCTAGAAAGCCAGCCCCAGCCTGCCTGCCTGCTCGGACCTGCACTGTCTCTGTCTCCCTGTCTCCCTGTCTCCCTGTCTCCGGCCCGTCTCTGAGGAGTGAGGCTCCAGGTTACACATGAGCTGCTGTCTGCAGAGGCCCGCGAGGCCCTGCTCTGAGACAGACCAGCAGACAGAGGGCGTCCGTCCACAAGGAGTCCCGCCAGAACCCCCGGCTGAGCAGGGTCCTCAGTGCAGCGGACAGGCCGCAGCCCCGGGGACCCGAGAGTCCTGGCGGGAGCCTCCACTCGGCCACACAGACCGGGAGATGACCAGTGTTTGCTGGTTAAGCCACTGAGCGTGGAGTAATGGTGCCCACCTAGCAGGTGGCTATGCGTCTGTCCCGAAGCAGCAGGGCCCTGCCCTGCCCCTGCCCCTCCCTCCCGTCACCTCCCAAACGCCCTCTGACCTCACCGACCTCCTTTCTAGCCTCCTCTCTGTCCAGACACCTTCCACCCCCGAGCGTCCGCAGGGCTGGCCTCCTGCCAGGCTAAACATATATGAGTCAGGGCCGGGCTGGCTCCTCCGGGTCACGCTGCTGGAGCTACAAAGGTGGCCTCAACCAGTGGCCTCCTCAGAGCCCCTGCCCTGTGTCCACACAGCCATTGCCCCTTCCTTCCACAGGCTTTTGGTTTCGTGGAGTTGTCCACTTCCCTGCCAGACCCGGGCTCCAGAGGGCGGGGCCTGGTTGGCTGTTCAGCAGGGGCAGTGGGGGGGTGCCAGGTGCAGGTTGGGTGAGTGGCTGGGAAGGTCCGTCCTAACACTGAGCAGCTCAGCTGTCAGAGCCAGACCGACTCTGGTCGTCGCAAATGGACCAGATCATACCAGATCGATAACCTCAGATTCTAGCCTTTGGGGGCGTGCTAAGCTGGATGGCCAGATAAGCCCCTCTCCCAATTTCTGCAGCATGTCACCATGCCTGAGTCCCCGTGCCGGGCGGGCGTGCAGGTTGGAGAGACACACCCTTAAGGGGGCCACTCAGGAACCCAGAGTTCTTCTGTCACGTGCCTTCTCCATCCCTAGGATGTCACCTCCCCGTTTCCATCAGCCCGAGGGGACAGACATGGAGAAATGCATGCTGGGGGATTGTACCAGCCAGGTCCACAATGGTGCACATCGGTTTCTGTCCTGTTCCCCTAGAAGTGACAGCGTCCTGGGCCGCAAGGGAGGCTGGGACGTGCCATCCGAGGTGACAACGGATTCCGACGGACAGGTCAAGTTCTCTGCTGCAGAGAGTAGCTCATTGAGAATCGTGGAGTTTTTCACGTCTTTCCTGAGGGCTCGTGGTTTCCTGGAGAGGCTCCCAACCAGGAGAAGGCGATGAGACAGGACAGACATTCCCCGCACCCAAGGAGAAACGGAGAAAAGAACCGAGTTCTGACATCCTGGAAATGGTCCTCGGTTTGGGGGCTGCCTGCAGCTCTCGGCAGTTGCGCCCCACTCTCAGAGATAAAGAAGCTACGGCGGGCAGAGGGGGGCAGCCGCTGGGACCCCAGAGGCTGGTCAGTTAGGCAGGACATCGAATAAGGAATACTGACTGCACTGCCGTGAAAACCGCAGACCAAAGATACGACAGGTGGGGGGGGGCGCGGTTACTCACATTAAGTAAACAGCGACTGAGAACATGAGGCGATCTCATTTTTGCAATAATTCCATGTCCGAATGTCGATGAATGCGGGGTGAGTTTTCCGAGCCCCTTAAATGTTTATTGTTTCACATTGCCTGTGCTTCGGTCTCGAGTGCTATTGTCTTAGGGTGGACTCGAGGCCTGGCGCTGCAGACCAGCCACCCCCAGGCTCCCCTGCCCCACCCGCAAGGGGCCAGGGGGCTGCGGCCTGGTACCCGCCCGAGCCTGCCTCTGGAGCTCAGTGCACACCCCGCGAACGGCAGGACACGGGGCACGGCCCGCGTTCTCCTCGTGGGAAATGGCAGGATGGGGACTTCTACTAGAAGGCACCCCTGAACACTGACCCCCACAGAATTCATGTCCGCCCAGCAGCAAGCCTGGCCAGATGTCTGTTCGTCCTCGGCTTCTATTGCAGACAGAACCCTGAGCCGGGAAGCCCGCCAGCCATGTCTCCCGTGGCCACCAGAGGGCAGTGCGGGCTGCCCAGGACAATGACATTGACCCACTTCCGAGTTTTCCAAGTTCGCCTGGTTCGGACTGTGGGTGGCAACCTCGAAGCAGCGATTGCCAATGTTTTGCATCTCCTACACCGAATACTAAAATTTTGCAGCCAACAAAAAGATATTTTTTGAAGATCTGACCAAAAAACAGGTATACTTTTGATCCACACCAAGCAGCCATTGTTGGGCTGGCTGCTGTCATTTTGTCCCGACAATCCGAGGGGAAAGAGGCCGGTGCCTAAACCGGCCGGTGTGGCACGGTGCACGGATTCCTGCACGCCCGCTGAAAATCGCCGCCTTAAAGGATTTCGTTAGGGCAGATTTATTTGCTTTTCATTTGACAGCTCGTGAAAATCCCCTCCCTCCGACCAACAGTATAAAATGATGCTCTGACCACGGTGTTGCTTGAGAGCAGGCAGGTACAGTGACCCGTCCACCCCTCCGCGTCCACCGTCGTCCCTCCCTCTCCCCCTCCCTCCGTCTACAGACCCCATCTTCGTACAGCATCTTTTGGCCTCAGATGCGATCTTGGAGACCTTTGTCCACCACGTTGCCCCTTCTTGGCGACAGGAGTCTGTGGATGGCAAGTGGTCTGCTCGCAAGACCGAGAAATGACCCTGAAACCCGGAGACCTGACGACGGCGGAATCTTCCCAGCGGGAGAGTGGCCAGGCACAGCCCAGGTCGGGGCCACACAGGGCGACGGTCCCCAGAGCCCCGCGTCCGCTCTCCCCCTGCGGGGATTGGCCCAGATGCTTCAGATCCCTAAACAGCGCTTCCAGATTGCGAGGACAAAGCCCTCCCACCCATTGTTCTTGCTATCGCCGCATTCGCTGGCTTATTTTGTGTAAGGTGCGTTCTCTTGAAAACAGCAGGGCGGAGCCAGCTTAGCCCCTCTCTGAACCCGGAGTTTTATAATCCGAGTGTCCGAGGGCTGCTTCTCGAAGGGCCCACGAGGGCCAGACCCCTCCTACCACCCGTTTGGAAGGCTGACGCTCCCTTTTCTCGTCTGCTCGGGGTTGGAAAATGCCCGCTGTCCCCGGCGCGGAGTCCCCGCACCCAGGCAAAGGCGGGCCTTGTTGCCTGGACGACAGCGCCATCCGCTGAGGGGCTGTGGCGGCAGCCAATGGGAGCCTGGGGGCGGGGCCAGCCGGGTCTCGCGCGGCCGTTGCTGGGCTGGCAGGTGAGAGGCAGGGAGTGGGGGAGGGGTGCGTGATCGTGACGGCCCACAGGGGCCCCGGGTGACCCCAGGCCGCGGGTGTGGCGGCGCCGGCTGGGCCGTAGGGTCAGAGCTCCCGGACTCTGCGCCCCAGGTCTCGTGGGGCCTCAGCGGCCAGAGTGGGCTGTGGGCCTCGGGGCGGGGGATCAGCGCGCTTGAGCGGGGTTCGGGGACCCGGAACACCCCCACTGTCTTCCGGGCACCCCAAGACTGGGGAGAGGGAGGGATCGCAGCATTTGGCGCCGGGTCGAGGAGGCGCTGGAACCCCGGAGCCCAGCCCCCCACCCATCCCCGCCGAGGCCGCGGCCACTGGCCCCGTTTGACCCCGCGTCCTCCCTCAGGTGTCGGGTCTCCGGACCCCCAGGATGACCGGCATGAAGCTCCTGTGCGTGGTGGCCGCAGTCGGCTGTTTGCTGGCCCCCCCAGCCCAGGCCTACAAGGTGAGGGGCGGGGCCTGCACCCCGGTGGACAGACCCGCACCAGCCCTCACTGCCCGCCGCCCTGCCTTTGGGGGTTTCCCAGGGGGCGGGACCTCCGGGTGGGATTCCAGCCTGGGGTTCAGCGCTCCGGGCAGTGGCCTGAGCGGTCCGCGCCGTCCTCGGCTCCTGGGTCACCGCAGTGGCTCTGCAGCAGCGCGCCCTCCCGGCGTCAGGTCCTCAACAGATGGAAGCTTCTGCGCCGAGGGCTCCCACCCAGGGCTGGGACTCCTGAGGTCTCTTCCGCTCTTCCAGGGGAAGCGACCAGGACCTGGGTTTGGGTAGCTTCGCGCCAAAGCCTCGAGGGAGGCCTGAGGAGTTAGCAAAACTCAGCAGAGCACAACTGAAGATACTGACTTTTTTTAAAAGAGCACGAATAGGAATCTACATGGTTGTGTTTTTTTGAGATTGTATTTACTTTTAGAGAGGGGAAGGGAGGGAGAAAGAGGAGAAACATCGGGGTGGGGTTGCCTCTCATGTGCCCCCTACAGAGGAGGACCCGGCCCACAACCCAGGCCCTGATGGGGAATCAAACCTGCAGCCCTCTGGTTCGCAGGCCAGTGCTCAGCCCAGTGAGCACGCCAGCCGGGGTGGACACTGGCTTTTCCAAGTGACTCATGAACCAGGGGGCAGCCCACCCAGCCGCTAGATGGGCCCTGAGGGGGTGTGCGGAATGGAAGGATTGCACAGGAAGAAGGGGGGGGGAGCTTACAAGAGAAAACGAGAGGTTATTTCTGGCCTGGACACCTTCTTTCTGGGGAAGAGAAAGGGAAGGTTTTCACCCCCACAGGCCACCCCATCTTTCTATGGGGGGGGGGGCAGAAAGGGACCCTGTGTCCCATGACCTGCATGGCACTTAGCCAGAAAACCCAGACTGGTTGACGAAGTCGGTGTTTCTGGGGAAGGCTGAGGCTGTGGCTCGGTCAGGTGTTCAATCCAGGTTTGGAGTCGTGGGCTTTCGGCCCGAGGAACAGCATCTGGGGCCTGTGGGGGTTTTCTTTAAGGAGGGTTTTTGGGGGAATCCCTACCCCAGGTGAAAGTCCTTGTGGCCTTGTCTCTTGTGGCTTCAGAAGGGCAGCGTGAGCGTTCCCATGGAAACTACCCATTTTCTCTCCCTCCCTCGGCCCTGTCTTTTCCCCCAATCTTAACCTAGCAGGCTGGGGGTGGGGGTGGGTGGAGAAGCCAGCTACGAAGAGGAGGACAGAGGGGCATACACAGGTGGGGTGCGGGGTAGAGGACCGCCACGCTCCCTGCGCCCCCAGCCCTCCGGCCCCCCGCCCTTGGCAGCTTTCTGTGATCATCTGCCACCTGGACAGCTTGTCTGCAAGCCCCCTGTGCTGGAGTGTCCTTCCTGCCAACGCCCTTCTTTACCGAAGTTGGGGGTGGGGAAAGGTCGAGAGCCTTCCCGTGGTCGCCGAGGGAAGCCGAGAGTTGCAGTCTGGCTAGGAGGTGAGTCCGGGATACCCCTGAGGCTTGCCGTCTCCCCCAGAGCCCCGAGGACACCAGGTGCAAGTGTATCTGCCCGCCGTACAGAAACCTCAGCGGGCAGGTCTACAACCGGAACGGCTC
>PVKM010052496.1:0-10233 GCA_004027735.1 Carollia perspicillata
TCCACGCAGCGCCCGTGGTGGCAGGGGTCAGGAGAGCAGTCGTCCACGTTGAGCTCACACAGCGTGCCCTCAAAGCCTGCAAGGCCAGAGCATCAGTCTCCGCCTACCTGCCAGGGTCCTGCTCCCAGCTAGGGCCTCCAGCCAGTCTTAGCACAGCTCCACCTCGGCCCCGCCCATCAAGCCAACACTAGGCGGGCTCTGTTCAGGCCCCCTCTCTAGTCACCTCCACTCCATCCAGCTACAGGCTGCAAGACTTGCACATGGTCAAGACCTCCAAGGTTAAATCCTACCACTAGCTGTGACCCCGCCTCCAATCCTGACACTCAGCCCTGTTCTGCCACTCCTCCGGCTGCAAGTGGAAACACAGGGGAAGTGCCTTGGGATAGCGTGGGACAAGCTCCATCCAGTTACACACACCCAGTGTCCTGCCAGAACCTTTGACCCCACCCCTAGCGTTACCACTGCTTAAATTCGTAATTGGCTAGCCTCCTGGCTGTCATTGGCCTTACCTTGATGCAGCCCAGCCCCCAAGCTTTCTCCCAGGCTGTTATGGGCCCTCTCCCCCACTAGCCCCACCTCCGGATTCCCGCCGGCCTCACCCTCAGCGCAGCGGCACTCATAGCCGTCAGGTTGGTCCACACACTTGGCTCCGTTCCTGCAGGGTGTGCTCGCACACTCATCCACATCCAGCTGACACAGGGCCCCGCTGAAGCCTGGGGTGGGGAGTGCGGTGAGCCGAGGCCCAGGCAGGGCCAGAGCAGTCGCCCTTTGCCAGCCATGCCTCGTTTGGATGGGAAGCCCATTTACTTGGTTTTAAATTGATTTCAACGTTTTCCATAAAGTGGTTCCTATTGCAATAGTTTGCTGCTAACATGGTCTCACAGGCTCCCACCCTGGAGCTCTTGCCCCTTCAGGGCCCTGTGTTTTTCAGGCTCCCCAGCCCAAGGTCCTCACCCGAGGGGCAGGTGCAGCTGAAGCCATTGACTCTGTCCTTGCAGACGCCGCCATTGACACAAGGGCTGCTCTGACACTCGTCCATGTCTACCTCACAATAGGTGCCTGTGAAGCCTGGGGTGGCGGGGGAGGGAGGGAGATTAGGGTCATGGAAGGCTTCCCTCTGGCCTGAAGGGAGACAGCTCCCCGGAGCCTTGGCCTGGCCCCCAGCTCAACCCTAGATTCAATTTCCATCCTCAGGCCGGCCCCTCACCGAGCTGTGGTCCCGACTGGTCCAAGGTGTAAGAGACTCCACACAGACTTGCCTTCAGACCGCCCTCTTCCCTCTCTGGTCACAGACTTGCCCTGTCCCCAGCTCCCAGACCCAGGGCCCACCACAGGGTTGTGCCCACCCCAGTGAGGCTGTCTGCAGGCTCCACCCGAACCTCCCTCCAGCCCCTGCCTCCAAATTGGCCACACCCCGCAGCGGACCCGAAGGTCCAGACTGCACTCTTGGTCTGAGGTTCCACGGGCTCCATTTGACCACACCCCCATCCTCTCACTGGATTCTACTCTGGCCCCACCTCCACCTCACCCTAGGCTTCCCTCTCTCAGGGTCCCATTTGGAACTCGGAACTTGATTCCACCCCTCCCTCTCCTGCAGGCTTCTCTGGCCCCACACCCAGGCCCAGCCCCGACCACACCCACCACGCACCTCCCATGCAGATGCAGGTGAACTGGCCTATGCGGTCAAGGCACGTGGCATGGTTGCGGCAGGGCCCTGAGAGGCACTCATTGACGTCGGTCTCACAGCGCGGGCCGGTGTAGCCTCGGCCACACTGGCACAGGAACGAGCCCTGTGTGTTCACACACCTGCCCAGGTGCTCACACGGGTTGGCGCCTGCGGAAATAGGCCCAGCCGGTGTGGGTGTCGGTATGTGAGGAGCAACCCGGCCCCTCCTTCCGACCCGGACCCAGCCCACTCACCGATGGAGCACTCGTTCACATCCTGGTCGCAGGCGCCGCCAGTGAAGCCTGGCGGACAGGTGCAGATAGCGCGGCCGTTCACCGGGTTTGTGTCACAGATGGCATCCTCGTGGCAGGGATTGCTGACACAGGCATCATCCAGATGACACAGAAGCCCTGGAAGGGGACAGGCAGAGGTCAAGCAAGGACAGACCTTCCAGCTCTGTCCGAAGTCCCGCGGCCCCACACGGCGTTTTGTGTTTTGTTTTCATTAGCCTGTAAAGCATTTGGTAGCTGGTTTTTCCTAATGATTTATTATGAAAATTTTCAAACATGCAGAGAAGTTGATTTATATACCCACCACCTATTTTCAGCTACTGTGAGTTCATCCGTGTTTGTATCTGAATCATTTGAAAATGAGTTGGAAACATTCACATGTTGTTTTTAAATCTGTTGACTTTTTCTGATTGTAAAAGGGTCCTACCTCAAGCCCCTGCTTCTGCAGCGTCCTCTGGCTGACACGCCCCTCCCTCCATTCTCAAGTTTCCCTTCCAAACACCTTCTCTGACATTTGCTACGTCCAAAGTTCCCCTCTGCCTTGTTCACAGTATAACTCTCCGTTCCCGTGACTTCTGTCCTGGACTGTCTGCCACCCCCCACCCAGGCCCCTCCCGGATTCCTCTTCAGTCCAGATCTGGCCTCCAGCACAATTGTTCTAACAATCCAGTCAGATGTCATCCTTGCCCTCACTCAGGAACCATCAACGGCTCCCTTGCTGCCTACACGGGAAAGAGCCACTCACCAGTCTTGCCCATGGGGCAGGCGCAGTAGAAGGAGGCCACACGGTCATGGCAGGTGGCCCCATGGAAGCACACGGCCGTGGCACAGTCATCGATATTCTGACTGCAGCTCTCGCCAGTCCAGCCGTTGACGCACACACAGCTGTGGCCACCCAGTGTGTTGAAGCAGGTGCCCCCGTTGTGGCAGGCATTGGGCTGCAGCTGACACTCGTCCACATCCTCCGTGCAGAATTGGCCTGTGACACACAGATGCACCCGTCCAGCCACCCAGACTGCACATTGCCACCCACAGTCGGCCACCCGGTTCCCTGCAGCCCCAGGGCCCACCTGTCCACTCCGGAGGGCACTGACAGTTGTAGGTGTTGACGCCATCCACACACGTCCCCCCATTTAGACATCGGTTCCCTGGACAGTCGTCCACATTGACTTCACAGTTCTGGCCCTCAAACCCTAGCACGGGAGGAGGAGGCAAGTACTGTCACTGCTGGGCTGGGCTGCTGTTTCCCCGTCCCTGCCGCCTCCCCAGAACGGCTTCCTCACCAGGAAGGCAGGCACAATCATAGGTGAGATCACCATTCTGTCTACAGGTGCCCCCGTTACGGCACGGCGAGGGAGCACAGGGCACTGCAGGGTTCTCGCACAGTGGCCCCATGTAGCCAGCGGGGCACTGGCATCGGAAGGAGCCAGGCGTGTTGAGGCAGGTGCCACCGTGATGGCAGGGCCCACCCGCCCGGCACTCGTCCACGTCACTTCGACAGGTGCGGCCCTGGTAGCCAGGTGGGCAGGAGCAGATGTAGCGGCCCTCGGGCCCCACTGAGCAGCGACCCCCATGGGCACAGGGGCTGCTGAGGCAGGGGTCTGGCAAGGAGCAGTCGGGGCCTGGAGGGACCGCGAAAGAGTGAGTTAGGTGGCCCACGCCTTTACCTCCCTCAGGGTCCCCTCCAGACCCTCCCTTACCTCGGAACCCACGGGGACAGCGGCAGTAGAACTGGGCGGTGCCTGCTACCACCGAGCTCTGGCAGACACTGCGGCCAGCACAGGGGCCGGAATGGCAGGGATCTTCCAGCTGGCACCGCTCACCCACCCAGCCTGGTGGGCACCTGTGGGCAGAGACAGCTCAGTGGGAGCAGGAGCTACACAGAGATACCCACAAGACAGGCAAGAGACACGTGGGCAAACACATGAGCAATGAACACACACATTCACTCATGCAACAAATATTAACGAAGCACCTACTTTGTTCTTAGCAATAGGAATACAGCAGCAAACATGATAAAAGTGGTCCTGCCCTCTTGATGCTCACAGCCAGATTGGGCAACGAGAGCATAAGCAAATCGCAAACTAGTATACCACATGCTGGCAGGGGGTGGTGAGGGATGCCAGCCATGAAGGGTATAGAGTGGTGGCCCTAGGGAGGAAATGTCCACGGGCCAGAACCTGTGCCTGTGATCTCATTTGGAAAAAGAGTCTTCGCAGATGTAACTAAGTGACGGATAACAAGATGAAATCATGCTGGATTTTCCAGGTGGGCCCTAAATCCGAAGATAACGTCCTTTTCAGAGAAAGGCAGAGAGGCATTTGGGAGAAAGAGAAGGCCATGAGAGGCAGAGGCTGCAGTGTTGCACCCACTAGCCAAGGAAAGCCTGGAGCTACCACACGGTGGAAGAGGCAAGGAAGGACTCTCCCCTAAAGGCAATGGGGAGTGCGTGGCTGCCAACACCTTGATCTCAGACTTCTGGCCCCCAGAACAGTGAGAGTAAATTTCTGTTGTTTTAAACCACCCAGTTTTGAGTAACCTGTTACAGCAGCCACAGGAAATGGAAACTGAGACACAATAAGAGGGATAGAAGGATGGGGGAGGGGCAGCAAATATATTTTCACAGACCGAAGGATGGGTGGGGGCCATAGGGCTGTGTGGGGAAGGGTGCTCCAGGTAGAGGAAACAACAAGTGCGAAGTCTTAGACTCCACAAGACAACCACCCAGGCACACACGCGCGCACGCGTGCACACACACACACACAGAGGGACACACTAGCTCCACACACTGGCCTGGCAAACACTAAGGCATGAACCCACAGGCTGGGTCACAGATAGTGGCAACTTTCACCTGCACAGACAGGACCCCACAAATCCTCTACTCCTTTTCTGGGAACACATACCCCTTCTTGCCATTGTAGGGGAGAAGTAGACACTAATACTGATGTCCTCTTTCCGGGGGTACAGGGATCCTTCAACCGGCAGCCCCCTCCCCACGCCCACCAAAACAAGCTGGATGGAGTATGAAGGAAATACGAGAACTGGGAAGGGATGGTCTTCAGACTGGAAATCTCCTGCGAGCTCAGAGGGAGGAGCCTGGAGAGGCAAGGGTCCAGGACCCCTCCCCTGACGCTGCCCGCCTCTCCCGCTAGTCCCTCCCTGTGGCTTGTCCCAGTCGCTAGGGCTAAACTCAAGCAGATGATTCAGTCCGTAGTGTCATGCACAGGATCCCCCCACCCCGGCCCCCAGCGAAACAGGTCGGGGCAAGGCCGGGCAGGGGTGCAGATGGTATACTGAAGGGAAGACCCAGCTTTCAGCCCCTCCCCAAAGACCCTCGGGGCATGGACCGCCACCACTACTGCGAACCAGGAGAGGGCGCGCTGCATGGGTAGCCCCGAACCCAAAGCAAGACAGGGAGCGGCCGCGCGGCCGGCTCCCGGCGCCCCCGGCAGGTTCCCACGCTCTGTGCCCGCGCCCCAGCCGACCGGTCAGGCCGGTTCCAGCCTCCGCCCGTGCCCCGCCCCACAGCCTGGGTTTCGGGGAGATTGACGGAGGAAAAAGCTGACTTGCCGCGGGGGTGGGATGGGGGGGCGGGGCGACGAGGACTGGGAGGCAGAGTCAAGGGCCAGAAAGACTACTTTGGGAAGAAAACTTGGGGATCCATGAGGGAGGTGACAAATTGGGGCGTCCCTGAAAGGACACGAGTATTTGGGACCTTGAAGGAGATTGGGGACGTACGTGGGGAGTGGTTCCCACGGCCCAGCTCTGGGAACTGAGCCCGCTCCACTCCGGGTGATCCAGGCTCCGGGAGACCACGCGCGCCGGTGATTCACCTGTCGAGGGGCGGGGCAGCCGCGGGCGCATTCACCTGTCGGCAGCATTCCAGGCGCGGAGCTCTACTGCGCAGGCGCTTGGCCCAGCGGCTCCGCCTCCCAGGTGGGTTGCTCCAGGTCGGGTCGCACTTTTCCCCACTTCCACCATTGCAGGCTCCCAACCCGAGAAGACCGTTTCAGTCAGGCTAAGCATCCCACCCAGGTGAGCCCAAGAGGGCCTCCACTCAAAGTGCGTGTATAACTTCAAAGGGGCTCTCCTGGATCTAAAGTCGTGTTGTTGAATAAATGAATAGATGAATAGATCAATTAATTAATGGGTACTGAGTGAAATGCTATTACTAATGACGATTACTATAAAAGGAACCAAGCACTTCCCCATAATCTTGAGAGGTTCCCTCTTATGGCTCCTACTTCCTGCGTCCCTAATGTTATTATTTATAATAATAATCCTATTTGGCCCTCCTCACCAAAAGAGGATGGCAATGAAGAAGATAAGGAAAACCAAGGAGATGAGTCCCCAGGTCAGCAGCCATATCAACGTCAGTGCTGTTGCAACTTCAATCACCAGTGCAGACCCCCAGAAAACCCTAAACCACAAGACGGCAAAGAGACAAAAGCAGCTGATCTCCCGGGTGAGAATCCGTGAGAATCCCTTGCTCCAGAGGCTGAGCAGGGCTGTGCTGAGTAGACGCCGAGTAAATGCCAGCTCACCAGCTCTACCACCATCTGGTTTAGTCATCCAACAAGAGGAAATGAATATGAAATCCCAGCAATAAGAAGTGAACAGGAGACTGGAGCCAAAGACTTAAGCCCTTGCTTTTTGCCCAGTGACCAGATAACTAGCTATACATTTTTTACCCAATAATATCTCTTTTTGGTAATGATAAACATGTTTAAAACACACACACACACACAGCTAATGGTCTGCCATTGTGTGGGAAGAGGCCTTGGTTGGTTTATTGACTAAAGTATTTTTAAAAAAGAAAAAAAGCCTGGCTTTTCCCAATACAACTATAAAAGTTTTAAAATTGTTTCATATCTGGTCAAGTTGAGATTTTTTAAGACCATTGTAAATTTGTAATGAAAGTTTACTACTTTATTTTTTCAAAAAAGTTGACATACCACAAGCAGCTGTTAATCAAGGGGTTAAATAATAAAAATAATCCCAATTTTTTGAGCACTTCCTGTATGCCAAGCACTATGCTGAGTTCATCATATGAAGGATTTATTTAAATCTGTACAGTCAACCTCACAAAGAAATATTACTGTCCCATTTTGCAGATGAAAAACTGAGGCTCAGAGAGCTCAGAGCACTTGTGCAAGGTAACCCAGAGCTCAGAATTTAGACTGAACTCTGTCTGCCTCTGCTCAGCTCTCTCCAGCCTTCGCCCTGCTCCCCCCAGCCTTCTGTCTTTCACAGGTTCTTGGGCTCCCTCCTGGTCACAAGCCAGGGAGAAGCACCCCTATTTCACAGACACGGTAAGGTTCAGAGGGAGGAAATGACTAACCCAAGGTCACAAAGCAAGAAAGTGGCAGAGCAAGGCTACATTACAGACCTCCGGCGCCCGCACCTAAAAATCTTGAGACAGGAGAGAGTACAGATGGCGTTCTCACAACTGCCAAGCCACTGCTATTGGTCTCTGAAGGTCCCTCAATTAAATTATAACTACCTCCATCAGGGGCTTTACACCGGCCTCAGGTAGCAGAAAGTTCTATGAAGTTGGAGGTACTGGACTCACTTTCCAGACTAGGACACTGAGGCTTGATGTGGATCTGAACCCAGGCCAGGCAGACTCTCAGAGTCCCTGCTCTTAATGCTGCTGATTCCAGGGGAATCAAGAGGCTGCTGAAGCCACACACATAGGAAGTAGCAGAGTCATCCATGGTACACACAGAGGCGTGGGGGGTAAGACAAACCGCCTCCCCACACAGGGCCCACTAATGGCTCAGAGCCAGGCACTCACAGGCAGGCAAACTCCCGGGAGGGCAGCTGGGTGCAGCGACCTCCATTGGAACATGGGCTTCCATCCAGGCAAGGGGGGGCTGTGTGGGGGTGAAAGGAGGTGGGTGGATCAGCCAGGTGCCCAGGAAGCCCAGCTCAGAGTGACAGATACCCTCCTTCCCTCTCCCAGGCAACAGCTGCATAGAGCTGGGGGTGTCTCTGCGGGTGCAGGGAGCCCCTCCATCTACGGTTCCCACGGCTCCCCACCCTGGCCCCAGCTGTTGGGCTGCAGCTGTCCCTGCCAGCTCTAGCCCTGGGAACCACAAGGCAGGGGCGGGCAGAAGGAGGTGCTGACTTGTGCCAGATGTGGGGCTCAGAAGCTGCCACAATGGGGGTGCAGAGACAGGAAGTGAGGGTGCCGAGTATTAAAAGGAGGTCTGGGGCTGTGTGCCCAGATCCTGGGGTAATGGAGGGGACAGGGGCAGGGAGTTGTGGGGCCATAGCTCTCCCTTCCAGGGATGTAGGGCACCTTCTCCAGCTGTGCAGCCCTGTGTGGTGGCGCTGGGGAGAGAGGCCGGGGCATGTACCCCAGGCACAGCCAGCACTGGGTGTTGCAGGCATAGGGTGTGTGTTGAAGGGAGGGGGAGCTGGCCCCAGACATGTACTGCCCTGTCCAGCATCCCTATCCCTGAGGGCTGTGTCCCTTTGGGGTGTGGCACAGTATAACTGTCCTGCCAGACAGGTCTGGGGGCATGACCAGGTGTGAGCTGGTGGAGAATTCTGTGTGCTGACAGGTGTGGGGCCACTGTGGGCATGTTGTGTGCCCCAGAAAGATGGAAAGATGAAAGGAGATGAGAAACAGAGACACACACACAAAAAAAGTAGGAACAGGCAGACACAGAGAGGGGACAGAGAAGTACAGAGACAGATGAAAAAGGAAGAGACAGTGCGAGACAAAAGGAGTTGAGCTGGACATAAGAATGGGCCGATAAGGCACATGTCCCCTTCCTCAGGGGACAAGCAGGGACAGAACACTATCACCCAGATAGGGGCCTGTGGGTGTTTGTGAACTCACACTGGGAGCCACGTGACCCAGGCTGCAGGCTGTGTGAGCCACATGTGTTTGTGGGATGTACATGGGTATGTAGATGTATGTGCCATGTGTGTGCAGGCTGGATCTGTTGTGTGAACATGTGTGTGACCCATGTATTTGAGTGTCTGTGTGTGAGACCTGTGTGGGCACAGGTGTCTGTGTATGGGCTGGATGTGTGTGAGTTGGGCATGCCCTTGGATCTATGTCTGAGTGTGTGAAGGCAGCATGTGCAAGGCCTTGGGCTGATGATGCACACTTTCTGTGAGCATGTGTGATTATATGTTCATGTCAATGTGTGAGCTGTGTGTGCCACAGTGTGTCTTGTATGAGCTACAGGGTGTCCGTGGGTGTACTCTGTTCTGTGCACATCTGCACATCTCCATCTCCATATGTGTGTCCTAGGGCTTGTGTGCCTGGGAGTGTGTGACAGGCCATGTGGGTGCCCGCTGGCCACGTGGGGGTGGCTGCTCCTGCCTGGTCCTGCCCGGTGAGGGGCGGAAGCGGGCAGAGTGGGGGCGCGGTTGGGGGAACTGGTGGATGGGCTGGGGAGGCCAGTCCCTCCTGCACTTCCACGCCACCTAGAACCCAGCCCCACATTGGTGCCCCGGGACCCCGGGCCAGGGCTGCTGGGCCCGTGTCCTTCCTCCGCTAGCTAGGGCACCCTGGGGGGGGATGTGCCCCCACAGCCCCCGCCCGGGCCCCACCGCCCATCCCGCTTTGTCTGGCAAAGAAAGCGCGAGGCCGGCCTGGGGGAGGGGGTGTCTAGACGGCGCGGCCATTGTCCCGAGCGAGGGAGGGGAAAGCGTAGAGGGGGAGGGGCGGGGGGCCCCGGCCCACTGGGGAGGGGCTCGGGCTGCGGGGTCCGGGCGCAGAAGTCGGAGAGGACGAGCACGTGGGCTCGCGCCCCCCGCCCTCCCCTCCAAGGGCGGGGACCTAGTCCAGGAGCCGCCGAATCCTGGCGGCCAGGGGAGGGAGCAGGACTGGGGTAGGGGGAAGGGGCGCAGGGCGCTGCTACAGCTCCGGCTCCGACACTAACTCCGGGTCTTGCAGCGCTCCGGCCTGGGAAGTTTTCTCCCAGTTCAGAGCTCCCAGAACTTCTCGCCCCCTCCCCGCCACCCCCACACAGTCCCGCCAGGCCTGCGGGTTGTGGGTGGGAGGGGGGTGGGGCTTTTGTACGGGACGGGGGTCCCCACACTGGGGGCACTAGAGCTCCAATCGTGACCTTCTCAGGACTCCAAATAGACATGGGCTGAGAGCGAGCCCCAGATTCTTGGTATCCCCCCCACATTTTGAGTCCCCGATCCCTGCACCTCGAGCTCCCAGTCCCGGACTCCTGGGTCTCTTCATCCCCAACCCTGATCGCCCCTGGGCTCCTGTGTTTTGGGCCTCTAGGGCCCTGTCCCCCCCCC
>PVKM010052497.1:0-10252 GCA_004027735.1 Carollia perspicillata
TTACCCTCTGTCATTTTCAGTCTGTTCCTTGTTTCCATGCTTCTGGTTCTATTTTGCTCATTTGATTGTCTGATTCATTAGGTTCTCTTTAAGGTGAGATCATACAGTACTTGTCTTTCACTGCCTTGGCTTATTTCACTTAGCATAATATTCTCCAGCTTCATCCATGCTGTCATGAAAGGTAGGAGTTCCTTCTTTCTTTCTGTTGCATAGTATTCCATTGTGTAAATGTGCCATAGTTTTTTGACCCACTCACTTACTAATGGCACTTAGGCTGTTTCCAGCACTTGGCTATTGTAAATAATGCTGCTATGAACATAGGGAAGAAAATGGTGTTTTGAAATGGTGTTTCAGGATTCTTACGGTATATTCCCAGCAGTGGAATTCCTGGGTCAAAAGGCGGTTCCATGTTTAGTTTTTTTGAGGAAATTCCATGCTGTTTGCCATAGTGGCTTCACCAGTCTTCATTCTCAGTAATAGTGCAGTAGGGTTCCCTTTTCTCTACATCCTCTTCAGCACTTTACTGATTTGTAAATGATGGCCATCTTACCGGTGTGAGGTGAAATCTCATTGTAGTTTAATTTGCATCTCTCTGATGGCTAGTGATGTTTTGAACATCCTTTCATATGTCTATGGGTAATCTTTATGTTCTCCTTGGAAAAGTGTCTATTCAGGTCCTTTGCCCATTTTTTAGTTGGATTGTTTGTCTTCCTTGTATTGAGTTGTATGAGTTCTTTATATATTTTGGAGATCAAACCCTTGTCCGAAGTATCATTGGCAAATACATTTTCCCATATGGTTGGTTCCCTTTCATTTTGATGATGGTTTCTTTAGCTGTGCAGAGGGTTTTTGATTTGATGTAATCCCATTTGTTTATTTTTTTCTTTATTTCCTTTGCCCTAGGGGACATATTGGTGAAAATATTGCTGTGTGGAATATCTGAAATTTTACTGCCCTAGAGTTTTCTTCTAGGACTTTAATGGTATCATGACTTATAATTAAGTCTTCTATCCATTTTGAGTTTATTCTGGGGTGTGGTGAAAGTTAGTGGTCTAATTTCATTTTTTGTATGTACCAATCCAGTTTTCCCAACACCATTTATTACAGAGGCTATTTTTATTCCATTTTATGCTCCTTCTCCCTTTGTCAAATATTAATCCACCATAGAGACATGAGTTTATTTCTGGGCTCTGTATTCTCTTCCATTGATCTATGTGTCTATTCTTATGCCAATACCAGCCTGTTTTGATTACTGTGGCCTTGTAGTATAGTTTAATATCAGGTATTGTGATCCCTCTTACTTTGTTCTTCTTTCTTAAGATTAGTGAGGTATTCCAGGTCTTTTTGTTTCATATAAATTTTTGAAATGTTTGTTCTAGATCTGTAAAATATGCCATTGGTACTTTAATAGGGATTGCATTGAATTTATAGATTGATTTGGGTAGTATGGACATTTTAATAATGTTAATTCTTCCTATCCATGAACACAGTATATGCTTCCATTTATTTTATCTTTCTTAATTTCTTTCTTTAGTGTTGTGTAGTTTTCTGAGTATAGATCCTTTACCTCTTTGGTTAAGTTCATCCCTAGGTACTTAATTTTTCTTGTTACTGTAGTAAATGGGATTTTTTCCCCTAGTTTATGTTACTGATATTTCATTGTTGGTGTACAGAAATGCCCTTGATTTCTGAATTTTGACTTTGTATCCCATTATTTTGCCAAATTCATTTATTAGGTCGAGTAGTTTTTTGGTGGGGACTATAGAGTTTTCTATGTATACTATCATGTTGTCTGTGAATAATGATAGTTTTACTTCCTCCTTTACAATTAGCATGCTTTTATTTCTTTTTCTTGTCTGATAACTGTGGCTAGAACTTCCAGTATTATGTTGAGTAAGAGTGGTGAAAGCAGACACCTTTGTCTTATTCTTGATCTTAAGGGGAAGGCTATTAGTTTTTGCCTATTGAGTATGATGTTGGCTGTAGGTTTCTTGAATATGGCCTTTATTATGTTGAGGTATGCTCCCTCTATTCCCACTTTGCTGAGTGTTTTTATCATAAATGGGTGCTGGACTTTATCAAATGCTATTTTTTAAGATGAGGATGTTTGTAGGTAAGAACAAATGGAAAAATGGTAAAAGGTACTTAATCAATGGCAGCTGTGATGATGATGATGATGATGATGATGATTGCTACAGACCACACTGTCCCACATTGGTCACTCTCACCCTCTGCCTGCTGATAGGTGCTCTTTCATTTTGTGCCCTTGATCATCTGTGCATGGTCCCTATGTCTGCCGTCATTGTAATCATCTATGTTCATCCTCTCCCTTTTCCCTACTCCCACCAGGAATGTGCTTTGCCACATGTTATGCAAAAGGGCCTGGAAGAAGGAGGAGAGAGTTAGAAGTTATCACAGTACAGTGTGTAATTAGGAGCATGGACTCTGGAGTGAGACTGTTGGATTTCTAATCCTGCCTCTGCCATTTTCCTGCTGTCTCTGTCTTTCTGGATAAGTGGTTTAGGCTTTCTGTGCCTAGGATTCCTCAGTTGTATCATGGAAATAATATTTATCTTGCAGAGTGGTTGTGAGTATTGAATGAATTTATATGTACATAGCTTCTAGAATTTTAAATCTATTAAATAATAAATACTCAATAGTCTTATTATGATTGAAATAGTTTAAAGACTTATGAATTACTAATAACCTTTCTGTTTTCATGATTAGAATTTATCTTATTTCTGCTTATGTTTTTATCAGTCAATATTCTTTTTTGTTACTTTATTAAAATACTGAGTTTATTTCACATGCATATTTTTGTTTCCCTACCATTTCCATTTGTCTGACCACCACCACTACTATGTCCTATCATAACACTCCATACTTACTTAAAACCAAGCAAAGGATAGAGTTCCATCTTTAAAAACTAAACAGACATTTTGGACAACACATTCTTGGCAATGGAACCTGCACAACATTTATCAGACATGGTAGGGAAAATTCTCTGCATTATCAAAAGGACAGCCAGATATCAACTGTTACAGAAGTGAAATAAGACAGAAAATTTTAACAAACTGTTTAAACTATTTTCTTAAAGAGACTTCCTCCACTGCCAGAGATCTTAAATAGCTTCCTGCTCAGTCATCCGGAAGCAATTCTTCACGCAATTGTTGAACTTGGCTTCCACTTTGGGAAGTGAACCACCTTTTTCTATACTTGCTTGCATTTCTGCTTTCAAGGTCTTTTATAGAACTAGGTCCTTTTGTTGTATGAGGAGTTTTTTTCCTGTTTTTTGAAGGATTTTTGGCCTTTTGATCTTGGTGTTGATGGTTGTGAGTCTTTTCAATTCTGGTTTGATTTTTGTGCATTGTTGGCTGGAGTAGCTCATGTAGATTTCTTTACTGGAGTTTTTCTTCAGCTTCTTCATCCTCAAAATCATCATCATCATCATCTTCATCACCATCATTGTTTCCATCACCATCTTCATCAGCAGCAAGCTTTCCTTTTTTCTTTGGAACCTTGCTACCACTTCCAGGGGCAGAATACTTCCCAGATGTACTTAGGAGTTTCACATCCTCCTCCTCTTCATCTTCTGACTCTGCATGTTCCTCCGTAGCTATTAAGTGCTGTCCACTAATATGTACAGGCCCTGAACCACACTTCAACCATAAGACCACAGGTGGAGTTATTTCAAAGCCACCAATGACAGCCATTGGCTGTGCAGACATTTTCAAAGTTGCCAGTGTTACTTTAATTAGACTGCCTTTATAATTCATTGCCTCTGCTTCAACAATGTATAATTCATCCTCTTCACCAGCCCCTAAACTGACTGTTTGTAAACATAATTGGTGCTCATTTTCATCATTATCCACCTTAAAGTCATAATCTTTATCAGCTTTGAGTTCACAACTGAAAAGATAGTTCTGGGGCCTCAGAGGACTCATATCCATGTCCATCAAATTTTCCATGGGGTGGTAGCACACACTTAGGTGGGAGAGAAGGCAGACAGAGATAAACAACTTCTGTTTTGCAGAACATACACACAGGACAAAATCGCACTAAGGGTATTCTTATCTGATAATAAGCTTCTCAAAGATGAGAGCATCTTATTCATACGACAAAAATCATCATGCTTTTTCACTCTTTTTCACCATACATTACTTGCTCCATGCTATTTTGCTGCATTTATTATGTCCTTTCTATGTGTCAGGGACCTTGTGGATATTGTGGCATTTTATTCTCAAAGAGCCTAGAGAGATAGATAATATTTCCCATAACTGAAGAATCATCAGCTCAAAAATGTCAGATAACTTGCCTGTGGTCACATAGCTACCACTATGGATCAGACCTAGAGAAAGTTTTCAACCAAAACCATCTTTTCTCATCAAACTATTAAGCAAATGTACATATATTTCATGCAATTCAGAAAACTTACTTACCTACACCATTTCTTTGATAGTTACTTGGGGGATGTGCTCAAATAAAGTGAGGGAGTGAACTATGAAAGGATGCATAAGACCTAAGACTTCACTTCAGATCCAACTCTGAAGAGCAGTGGCATGAAATCCCCAGATGGTTTCAGTGAAGCAAGACTAGGATAGGTTTTACTTGATTGGAACAGGAGAATGGTGGGCTCCAGAAGAGAGCCAAATAAAAATGTTTTGCAGAGCTCTGGTATTTGGTAAAGTGTGGATAAACCTAAGGATATGAGAAGTCAGAGTATGGAAGAAACCATAACAATTAGAAATTCTAGGAAGAGTTAAACATTTAATTGTATAAGAAAGGGCTCTAATAATAAAATCCTATGTACATTTAAGTGAAAAATATTTATGTAGTCTGAGTAATGTAAAGGTCAGTTTTTCATGTCTAAGATACTGAATGAACTATAGACAAAATGCAGAAGGACACATTATCAACCTTAAAACTTTAGAAAGGAAAGGCAGAGTTAATGATAGTTGAAGGTAGAAGGCAAACAAGTGAGGGAACAGACAAAAGTGTTAATATCGTTATGAGAATAGAGTGACAATAGATTACATTTGGTTGGTGGAGTAAATAAGAGAGGGACATAAATATAATAGAGAAACTAAAAGCAGAAATATGACTATACCAGGAGATTTGCATAGGGCATGGAAGGAAGCAGATGGTGGGTGTTTGGTTTGTAAAAGAGCTAAAACATTTTATTGTATAGTAGGAATTGAATATACAATGCCTAATGTTGATAAATACATATTATTTAGTGTATTATTTAAAAGTACAAGGATACCTGGAAAACTGATAATAGAAACTGTTTGAATGTATTGACTCTCTGGGGGAATGGAGTTGGTTGGGTAGGAGAGAATATAAATCACATAACGTTTTAATCTCGTGCATGTATTGCTTTGATAAGCACAAAAAAGAACATGAAACAAACTGAAAATAGTCAGCCAGGACTTTATTAAGATTTTGCCAAAGCTTGCTGAGTATGTGTGTGTACATGTAAATGATCGGTGGCAGTACCTAGACACTGCATTTGAAAACTCCTTCTGTCTTGGGGATTCCATTCTACATGGAGATAGTAGTTTTAAGGTTTTTACTGACTTTAGGCAAGTTTGTAAGTGTTTAGGACCTAGGTTTATTCGTAGTAAATTTAGGCACTGGCCCAGAGGCGGAGATATGTATGGTGTGGGTTTAAAACAATACAGTCTTTATTCTAGTTTTGAGAGTATTTGTTTTTCTTAATTAGAGCCTCTATGATGTGCTAATCTTCCATGTATATTTTCTACTTTTCTATTCTTATCCTTTAGTCATCTTAGGATGTTTAAAATAGTAAATATGTAGTGATTTTTTTAATACTGAAGGAGCTGGAAGGTAGATATTTGAATATTTTATTGTGAAAAAAAGATGTCTGACCTCCATTTAAAAACATCATAACAATTGAAAATACGTTCATACTGAAAAACAGAAACATATGTGAAGCCAGCAGCTACATTTTTAACACATCTATTCCTATTTACCACAATTTTTTTTAGGCTGATGCCTGTACTTGTGAATATATAAGAAAGTTTCTCATCCATGGCAAGGAGCATTAATGAAATTACTGTGTAGCACTTTGAAAAATGAAAGAAATCTACATTTGGTTTCCATTATGAAATCTGTATTTGCTTGGTTATGGTCCAAATTGTGTTTGAAAAGTATATATTGAACTGAGGCAGATGAAGTGGTCTAAAACTTAATAAAAATAAAAAAGGAAAATTAAAAGAGAAAATTGACAATTAGAGATGACTAACTGTTGATTACTCAGGTCTAAGAATTGATACTAGTGAATGTTATGTAATTTAGCGGATCTTGCTAGGTTAAAAAGGTGTGTGAGTATAAGCTCAACATCACAGGAGACAGCTGCTTTGCAACAAGTATTTTATATCTGCCCTCATTTCCCTAGTCTAGTCCCTTAGGGGACAATTTCACTTCTAGGGAGATTTTTCTGTGCAACTTCTGGGTTTTCATCCTTGTCAGTCACACAAGTAAGGCCCCGCACTTTCTTTTACCATTGAAGAATTCTGGCTTATGTTCCTTTACTTAAATATTTTCTATACCCGTCTGCACAGTAAGTTACTACTGAGGACTGCACACTGGGCATTTGTAAGTTTTGGCTGGATTTTAACTGTACAGGGAGACTAAACGTACTTATTCATTACATCAGTATCATGAGGTATGATTTGAGGAGGAAATAGGCAACATCTATTCCATCATCTGTATGAAAAGAAGTATAAATAAAAGCCTATTTTTATTGTGGTTTATTTAAAATGTATTCTTTTGCTGTTTTGAAAAAGTTTTAAGGCAATTAATGATAACTTTAACAGGGCTCTTTAAAAAAAGTTACTGGAAAAAACCTCACTGAAAACAGTGAGAGGTAGATTGTGAAACTCTAAAGAAATACCTATGGCTCTTTGGAATTGTCTAACTCATTTATTAATTTCATAGTTTTTAGACACATAGGACCGGCCATAAAAATGAACATGAGAGAAGAGCCAGGGTCTAAAAGAATTACCAGGAAGAGAAACATAATGTTTTAATTTAAAGGATAGAACTTAATGTTAATATCGATGCCCACTGCCGTCAGCTACATCACTTTAATATTTGAGGAGGCTAATGAACATTTTGCTGATAGAAATGCTTTCTGGATTTCTCTGCTGAGTAGCGAGATGCAGGCAGGAGCAACTTTGGTAAATGGGATACTATAAAACTTAAAATACGAATTGGAACTGAAAGTAACAATATTAATTTCTTTGGCATAACTTTCTGCTTTCTCATCCTGAAGTTTTATTTTGGCATGAAGATAGCAATAACACTGCGCCTTCCACTGAAATAAAAACTTAAGATAGATTATTTTGTCTTTAAAAATTACATTATAAAGGACTAAGCATAGAATAGATAAAACAGTATTTTAATTCAATGTGAGAGTGTACATTTTGGAGTTAGAGAACCTAGATTGGAGGTACAGTTTTATTTGTAGCCTCTTCTTTTATAAAATAGATAAAAAATAAAATAGAAATAATAGTGTTTATTTTAATGGATGCTTGTAAGAATTAAGTAAATTATGACAAAGTGAAATATTTGTAAACTATAATCTTTTATACAAAAATCAGGTATTAAAATTATAAAGAGACTGACATTTTGTCTATGTAAAAAATGTTTTCAAAATATAAGTATCTTAGGCTCTCACTGGAGGCGCTATGAAATTATAGGCCTGATGTTAAAACAATTTTAGTTTGACTTCTTATTAGAACACAAGTTGGCTCAAGGAACCAATCAATTTATTTAATGTCTTTTTTGGTTACTTGTTGTTGTGTAAAACACTACACTGGAACCAAGTGGCTTAAAACAATAGCCATTTTATTACACCCTGTGATTTTGTGGGTCAGGAATTTGAGTGGGTGCAGCTGGTGCTTCAGCTCCACGAGGTGCTGGCTGTCCCTTGGTGGTTGGTGTTCAGGTGGCCGACAGGTTACTGCAGGGGTGTGGGAACGTGACTTGTCGTGTATGTCTGGCACCATATTGGAGATGGCTGAAAGGCTGGGCTCCGGCAAGGCTGTGGCACACCATGCCAATGCCTGTGGCTGATAGCTCCAGCACGTCTGTCTCAGGAGAGCTAGACTCCTTATAAGGAAGCTGGCTTTTCCCAGAGTGAGCATCCCAGGGGACCCATGCAAAAGCCTCAAGGCTTCATGTGGTTTAGCCTTAGAAGTTCCAAAACATCTGGTCTGTCACATTCTTTTCATCCAGGGAGACACAAAGTCCAGCAAAAATTCAACGAGAAGGAGATGAGACATTACCTCTTAATCTGTCACAACACCTCAGAGCCTTGGCTTTGCCCTTCTGTAAAACCTACCCCCAAAGAATTGTGAAGGTCCAATGAGACAATGCCTTTCCAGTGCTTCTCATAGAACCTTATGAATGAAAATTCCCCTTTCTTCTTCTTCCTGCATCCAGACATCATCTTTGCCGATGTCACTAGGGTACCTGGGAAACCCTGAAGTAAGCACAGCTGCCCCCAGAGTGTTCAAAACAGCAGTCAAGTGAGTTTTTGTATTTCACAGAAAATACCCAAAGCTCAGACCCCATGGGCTTTTGAGTGCTTAGTGTAGGCCAGTTCTCATGGTTGTTTGTTTTTCCAGCCTACAGCAAATCAGGAAGAAGAAATTAGAAGAGAGCTAAACTGCTAAAAAGAGACACAATAGAACCTGGAAGGCAAGGGGGCAAAGTGTGTAGAGCACAGGGCTTTAGAACTCTAGCATTCTGGGACATTCTAACAGAATAATAGAAAGCTATAAACATCTCGCAGTAACTATTGTTTCATACCCTAAGTCACCAATTACTGTTCCTAATGATTCAAGTAGCACACGTTTAAGTTTTGTTTTGTGTCTACTGTATGTGTAAGATAATGTGTAATACATTTTAGAAAGATTTCTAACCATACTGGTTAACATTAAATGTGTAAAGTCATTCGTTTTAAGATTTCTTACTCATGGAGTTTTTATTTTTCCATAGCGCTTTATATTATAACTGATGTGTTTCAGTATGATGCCATGACATGATATGGGAAATATCTGTTTGTGACTGCCTAGTGCTGAACCCTCTCTTTGTGTTTTTAGAGTTTTTTACCTTGAGTTCTGGTGAGACTCAGAGAGTACCTCCCAGTAAGAAGTTGGAAAGGGCAGATATTCCCTCTCTCACCTCTCTTGGCAACTAGGGGTAAACCCATGACCTGGGTTTAACTAGTCATAGCCTCTTCATATGAAGAATCATAATTTAGTGATATAAAGAACCAGGGCCCTGGAAAATCCACGGGGGAGACCGGTGGTCACAGCTGCATGGCAGTGTGAAGGAGCAGCCCCTAGCACTCATGGCCAGCTGGAGGAGGGCAAGCTGTGGTGTGCACATCAGACTTGTTTTATCACAGGATTTTACTCTAATTCTAACTGATGCCTGCCCTCATTATTTGTGCCTTTTTCCAAGCCAGGTTCTGCAGTGTTCCTGGCAATTCTGTGACATACTCAACATCAGTTCACTCTATATCTTTCCTTAAATCAGAGTTGGAGTCTGTTTCTTGAATTAAGGATCCTGATCATTATGGAAATTAATTATCCAGGGATTTTGCAGGTCACAGACCCATAGGGAAATTGTAGCAGTGGTTCTCTATTCTGGCTCTGCATTAGAATCCCCTAGAATGTTTGGAAAATAACAGTACCTTATGCCAACCCAGACCAATCATATTGATTATCTAGGGGTAGGATCCAGGTACTGATACTTAAAAAAAAAGATATTTAGGTGATTCTAATCTGAGAATTCATACAGAAAGAGAAATTCAATGACTGGTGGGGATGTTGAAGTGAATTAATTATGCATAACCTGTTCACCCATCCCCAAATTATGTTCACTGAAGAGTCCCAGAATATGGTTCTTTACCTAGGCTTCGGGTGACTGGTATTCTTGAAAATTGCTCTCGAAGTGGCTTTCTCTAAACCAGGTAGCATTTGCCAACTAGCAATACCTAATTTCCAGGATCAAAGGAGGGCACTGGTACTGTAATAGCTTGCAGGTCCTGCCCGATGATCACAATATTGGTCCAGTTGGGATTTTTGGTATCGCCAAATTAACCATGCGTTCTAGGACTAAAGTGGATGTGAAGTCTACATAGTTCTCATTTGATTTGTATAAATGCAAAATTTCCAAGAATGGCAAATGGAAGTCTGACTTAATTCATCTTTTTTTT
>PVKM010052498.1:0-10234 GCA_004027735.1 Carollia perspicillata
TCTTTTGTTGATTAGGTTCCACTTAAAGGTATGATCATATGGTATTTGTCTTTCATTGCCTGGCTTATTTCGCTTAGCGTAATGCTGTCCAGTTCCATCCATGCTGTTGCAAAGGGTAGGAGCTCTTTCTTTCTTTCTGCTGCATAGAATTCCATTGTGTACATGTACCATAGTTTTTTGATCCACTCATTTGCCGATGGGCACTTAGGTTGCTTCCAGTACTTGGCTATTGTAAATTGTGCTGCTATGAATATTGGGGTGCATAAATTCTTTTAGATTCATGTTTTAGGGTTCTTAAGATGTAATCCTAGCAATGGAATTGCTGGATCAAAAGGCAGTTCCATTTTTAGTTTTTTGAGGAATTTCATACTGTTTTCCATAGCGGTTGCACCAGTCTGCAATCCCACCAACAATGCACTAGGGTTCCCTTTTCTCCACAACCTCTCCAACACTTGTTGTTTGTTGCTTTGTTTATGATGGCCATTCTCAATGGTGTGAAGTGGTATCTCATTGTGGTTTTAATTTGCATCTCTCTGGTGGCTAGTGATACTGAGCATCTTTCCATATGTCTCTGGGCCCCCTGTATGTCGTCCTTGAAGAAGTGTCTGTTCAAGGCCTTTGCCCATTTTTCAATTGGGTTGATTGTCTTCTTAGAGTGCAGTCGTGTGAGTTCTTTATATATTTTGGAGATCAAACCCTTGTCTGAAGTATTATTGGCACATATGTTTTCTCATATGGTTGGTTCTCTTTTCAGCTTAATATGGTTTTCTTTAGCCATGCAGAATCTTTTTATTTTGTTGAGATCCCATTTGTTTATTCTTTCCTTTATGTCCTTTGCTCTAGGGGACATCTCAGTGAAAATATTGCTGCATGGAATATTCCTGCCTATTTTCTCCTCTAGGACTTGAATGGTATCACAACTTATATTTAAATCTTTTATCCACCTTGAATTTACTTTTGTATATGGTGTAAATTGGTGCTTGGGTTTCATTTTTTTGCACGTAGCTGTCCACTTCTCCCAACATCATTTGTTGAAGAGGCTATTTTTACTCCATTTTATGCTGCTGCCCCCTTTGTCAAATATTAATTGACCATAGAGACCTGGGTTTATTTCTGGGATCTCTATTCTGTTCCACTGGTCTATGTGTCTATTCTTCTACCAGTACCAGGCTGATTTGATTACAGTGGCCTTGTAATACAGTTTAATATCAGGTATTGTGATCCCTCCTACTTTGTTCTCTTTCTCAAAATTTCAGCAGCTATTTGGGGTTGTTTATGGTTCCATATATATTTTTGAAGTGTTTGTTTTCTATCTGTGAAATATGCGATTGGTACTTTGATAGGTACTGTGTTGAATCTATAAATTGCTTTGGGTAGTATGGACATTTTAATGATGTTAATTCTTCCAATCTATGAACATGGTATATGTTTCCATTTGTTTGTGTCTTCCTTAATTTCTTTCTTCAGTGTTGTGTAGTTTTCTGAGTATAGGTCTTTTACCTCCTTGGTTAGGTTTATTCCTAGGTATTTTATTTTTCTTGCTGCTATATCACATGGGACTTTTTTCCTAATTTCTGCTTCTGATGTTTCATTGTTGGTATACAAAAATGCCTTTGATTTCTGAATATTGACTTTGTATCCTCCTGTTTTGCCAAATTCATTTATTAGGTTGAGCAGTTTTTTGGTGGAGTCTATAGGATTTTCTATGTACATTATCATGTCATCTGCAAACAGTGACAGTTTTGTTTCCTCTTTTCCCATTTGGATGCCTTTTATTTCCTTTTCTCGTCTAATTGGTGTGGCTAGGATTTGTAATACTATGTTGAATAGAAGTGGTGAAAGTGGACAACCTTGTCTTTTCCCTGATCTTAGTGGAAAGATTTAATTTTTGCTCATTGAGTATGATGTTGGCTGTAGGTCTCTCACATATGGCCTTTATTATGTTGAGGAATGCTCCCTCTATTCTCACATTGCTGAGTGTTTTCATCATGAATGGATGCTGTACCTTATCAAATACTTTTTCTACATCTATTGATAGGATCATGTGATTTTTGCCTTTGCTTTTGTTTATGTGATGTATTATATTTACTGATTTGTGAATATTGTACCACCCTTGCATCCCTGGGATGAATTCCACTTGGTCATGGTGTATGATCTTTTTAATGTATTCCTGGATGTGGTTTGCCAATATTTTATTGAGGATTTTAGCCTCTCTGTTCATCAGCAATATTGGCCTGAAGTTTTTGTTCTTTGTTGTGTCTTTATCTGTTTGGGGGATTAGGATGATACTGGCTTCCTAAACAGAGTTTGGGAATCTTCCATCTTCTTGGATTTTTTTGGACTAATCTGTGAAGGATAGGGGTTAGCTCTTCCTTAAATGCCTTGTAGAATTCTCCTGTGAAACTGTCTGGTCCAGAGCTTTTGTGTGCCGGGGGGTGTTTTATTACTGCTTCTATTTCATCTGCTGTTACTGGTCTGTTCAGGCTTTCTGCTTCTTCATTGAGTTTTGGAAGATTATATTTTCCTAGAAATTTGTCCATTTCACCTAGGTTTTCAAATTTCTTGACATATAGTTCTTTGTAGTAATTTCTTACAATCCTTTGTATTCCTGTGGTATCAGTTGTAATCTCTCCTCTTTCATTTCTGATTGTGTTTATTTGGCTCTGTTTCTCTCTCTCTCTCTCTCTCTCTCTCTCTCTCTCTCTCTCTCTCTCTCTCTCTCTCTCTCTCTCTCTTCTTGGTGAGCCTGTTTAAAGGCTTGTCAATTTTGTTTATCTTTTCAAAGAAGCAGCTCCTGGATTTATTGATCCTTACAATTGTGCTTTTAGTCTCTATGTCATTTAATTCTGTTCTGATCTTTGTTATTTCCTTCTTTGTACTTGCTCTGGGCTGTCTTTGTTGTTGTTCTGCCAGTTCTTATAGGTGTAGGGTTAGGTTGTTTGTTTGAAATGTTTCTGTTTTTTTAGGTGGGCCTGTATCACTATGAACTTCCCTCTCAGGACTGCCTTTGCTGTGTCCCAAAAGTTTCAGACTGTTGCAAGTTCATTTTCATTTTTTTCCAGAAACTTTTTGATTTCTTTCTTGATCCCATTCTTGAACCATTCATTGTTTAATAGCATGCTATTCAGTCTCCATGAGTTTGAGTGTTTTTGAGTTTTTTCCTTGGGGTTGGTTTCTAGTTGCAGTCCCTGTGGTCAGAGAAAATGTTTGATATGATTTTAATTTTCTGAATTTGTCGAGGCTTGTTTCATGTCCCATCATGTGGTCTAGCTTTGAAAATGTTCCATGTGCATTTGAAAAGAATGTGTTTTTTGCTTCTTTGGGATTAAAGTTTCCATATAATATGATTTAACTTACCATATAAGTTCATTTGATCCAGGACATTGTTCATTGCCACAATATCTTCATTGATATTTTGTTTGGAAGATCTATTCATTTTTGGCAATGGGGTATTGAAATCTCCTACTATAATTGTGTTGCTGTCAATATCTTTCTTGAAGTCCTGCAAGAATTTCCTTATGTATTTGGGTGCTCCTATGTTGGGTGCATATACATTCATAATGTTTATGTCTTCTTGATGGATTCTTCTCTATAGTATTATGAAGTGTCCTTCTGTGTTTCTCTTTATGGCCCTTTTTTTGAAGTCTATTTTGTCTGATATAAGTATTGCTATCCCAGCTTTTTTTCCTCTCTGTTTGCTTGGAAAATTTTTTTCCAGCCCTTCAGTTTCAGTCTGTGTAGGTCTTTTGTCCCGAGGTGGGTCTCTTGTATCTTGTATATGTGGGTCATGCTTTCTTATCCATTCAGCTATTCTATGTCTTTTGATTGGAGCATTTAATCCATTTATGTTTTAAGGTTATTATTGATAGATACTTATTCATTGCCATTTTTTCCTACCTGTTTTCCTCTTTCTCTCACGCTTTTCCTTCCTTTCCTTAAAGCAGTCCCTTTAGCATCTCTTGCAGAGCTTATTTGGTGGAGGTGTATTCTTTTAGACTTCTTTTGTCTGGGAAGCTCCTTATTTGGCCTTCTATCTTGATTGAGAGCCTTGCTGAGTAAAGAAGCCTTGGTTGTAGTCCTCTGGTTCTCATTACTTGGAATACTTCTTGCCATTCTCTTCTGGCTTAGAGCATTTCCATTGAGAAGTCAGCTGCTAGCCTTATCGGGGCTCCCTTGTTATGTTACTTCCTGTTTCTCCCTTGCTGCCTTTAAGATTCTCTCTTTGTCTTGGAATTTTGCCATTTTAATTATGATGTGTTACAAAGTGGGCCTCTATGGGTTCTCCTTGATTGGGACTCTCTGTGTTTCCTGGATTTGTGTGACTTTTTTCTCTCATCCAATTAGGGAAGTTTACCATCATTACTTTTCAAACAGGTTTTCTATCCCTTGCTCTTCTTCTGGTATCCCTATTATATGAATATTATTATGTTTCATGTTTTTCTGCATTTCCTTTAACCCCTCTTCATATTTTCTGAGCCTCTTTTTTTTCCCTTGCTCCTTATGGGTGTTTTTTCCACCTTATTTCCCAGCTGATCTGAGCCTCTGCTTTTTTGTTCCTGCTTTTGATTCCCTATACTGTGTTCTTCAGTTCAGAGATTGTATTCTTCATTTCCTCTTGGCCCTTGTTGATAGTTTCTATTTTCTTTTTCATGTTGATATAGTTTGCAGTGAGTTTTTTGTGGTTTCCCTGTAGTTTTTGGTAATTCTCTGTGAGCTCATTGAGCTTCCTGATAACCATTGCTTTGAACTCAATATCTGATAGTTGACTTGCCTCTATTTCATTTAGCATTCTTTCTGAGGCTTCCTTCTTTCCTTTCATTTAGGGTTTGTTTCTTTGTCTTCCCATTGCTCGTGTGACTCTTCTTGTTAGCCTCTGCTCCTTAGATTGATCTGTTCTGCCTCTCTGGGTTTCTGCTGTGAACTTCTGTGGTAGAAGACCTATGAGATTCAGTGGTGCAGTCTCCTTGATCTCCTGAGCTTGCTGGTCTTGGGCTGTCATTTATGTTGGCTCTCTGTATGTCTTTGGGTTTTGATTGTTGTTGGGTCTTTCTTTGGTGGGTCCTTCCCTCCAGGTGATTAACTGAGGGTCATTCTATCCACCACATCTTGTATTCTGTTGTGCAGGTGTGGGCAGGTTGTGTTGAAGTTGATTCTTCAGTGTGTATGAGGTTTTGAGGCTTCTCTCTCACTGCTGTTCAGTTTTGTGTTCTGGATAATTTCTCCACCATTTAGTTGTATTTCCAGATTGGTACTGGATTGAGATTAGTGTGTCTTCCACTCCCTCCTTCACCTTCTTCCATTGTTATCTGTTGGTGGTTCCTTTGTTGGTGGGTTTCTGTTTTCACCAGGTATACTGCTATTCACAGCTCGCACCTTCTCTTTTTTGTGATCAGTTGGAGTGGGGAGGAAAAATGGTTTGAGACAGCAGGAGTATATTCTATGGTATTTAAAGTACTAACCCATAGAGAAGAGATAGAAGATCCTTTGGATATGTATAGTGTTAACTGTGATATTTCACCCAACTAGCTACTTTTTAGAAAGGGTGGAAAAAGGATAAGTCTTGTTAGGGGCAGGTTTGTGAGTTGTGAGTTGGATCTAGAAAACAATGAGCTTGTGAGAGGTCAGATTACAGTAAAGGTAAAGTGAGAGTAAAGGTTAGAAAATAGGTGTAGTGTGCGAAAGAATAGAGTTAACCACCACAGTAATAAAGTTCAGGAAACAGTGAAGTGAGCTAAGATTTGGGAGGGGTGCTGTGTAGTATTTAAAATTGTGTGGAACAGCAATTATTTATAACAGTAACGAAGCAACAATCACATGACAGAATCTATGTGATGTGATAACAAGAGCAGGAAGCACATGATCTATAGTAGTGTGCTATTAGAACACAAGTGAAAAGAAAGATGGAAAATTAAAAATACACTGCAAAAGAGAGAACAAGAGAAAACAGTCAAACCATGCAATTTAACAAACCAAGTGAAGACTAAACAGAAGATAAATACAAAAATACTAATAATATAAATGATATGAATAATGAAAATATTAATAATACAAATATACAATAACTTGCAAGTTCTCTGGGGTAGCAAAGTGAAATTTGCCTCACTGTCTCAGTTGTTGGGATGGCCTGTCTTTGGGTCTAACTCTGGTCTTTTCCCAGCTCCTGGTTTTATTGTGTCACTTGTGGGAATTAAGAAAAAAAAAGAGGAAGGAAGGAAGAAGGAATAAAAAAGGAAAGGAAGGAAGAGGGAATAAAATAAGAAAGAAGGAAAGAAATGAAGGAGGAGGTTTAAAAAAAAAGCCTTCTGCTGGCTTTCAAACAGCCAGGCCAGTTCTGCTGGTCTTCCTGGGTGCAGCAGGCTGAGTGGGGATGGTTTCACTTTTCTCCCTTCCTGAGCAGCACTTGCACTCTTCGCAGTTGCCCAGCCTCCAGCCCAGTTTCTCAGTTCACTGCTGGGCCTCAGTGCCCTTCTGCACCCAGCCTACACCTCCAGCCCACCAGTTGCGCTGTCCTTCAGGTGCACCAATTAGGGCCAACTCACACACCACCTTCTCACTCTTTACTGTCTGAGATGCTAGGGACTCTCAGCGCCCCTTCAGGCTAGTTCATCCCCACCCTCCCCACCACCCCACTGAGTTAAGTCTTTCTGGGGATTGCTGACTCCCTGAGGCCCGCAGCTCTTGTCTACAGGGGCGTCTCCACCCTCCTCTTAGAGACCAAGTCCCCACCACCCAGAACCCTGCAGGGCTCTGAGTGCAGGTGTTGGGTGGGAGGTGCCTCTGGGTGGTGGGGTCAGGTGCAGCTCTATCCTGGAGCTGTGGGCCTGAGCTCTCGGCCTCCGCTGTGGGGGCTGGACAGGCAGCCGCTAGGCCACAGGATGGGGTGTGTGCTATCCCAGGGCTGTGGGCCTGAGCTTGCAGCCAGGCAGGGGTAGTAGCATAGGAGGTGGGGGTAGCTACTGTACCTGCAAAGAATTCCCCAAAGAGCCGCAGAGTGCCTCTTCTTTTGCTTTTCCTATTCAAGCCTGCTGCTCCAAACAATCTCCTGGCTTCTCACACAGCCCCACTCTCCAACCAGACCAGGGACTATCTGGGTCAAGGTCTGGCACTGCCCGACTCTTCCCAGCCAGCACCCACAATCTCAGGGGTTCACACTGCCCCTGTGTGTTTGCCACTTTGTCCTTATTCCCCTCTGTGACTTCAAGCATCCAGGTCCCTCCTGGTGCTGCTCAAACCTTGTTTGGCAGGGGAGGGAGGCATTGACCTGGCTCTCTCCCAAGAATCCTGCAGCAGAGCTGGCGGGCACTAGGCCCGGGGCTGCAGCCACCCTGGTCCCCGCACTGGTCCCAGGGACCTTATTATCCTGAAGCACTCTCCTCATTGTCTGATTTTTCTATGTCCTCTACAATTTTTAAGGACAATTTTTAATGTCCTTCCAATCTTCATATATGCTGGGATACTGTTGGCTGTTCACCCTGTTCCTCAGAAGATTGGTTAGGTGTTCCACCCCTGAGCAGGGGGAAGTGGACTCTTCTCCCGTCTATCTCGCCACCATCTTTGTATCTCTTTCATCTTGTCAATTTCTGACAAAGATTTGTTAAAGTCTATTCCAGTAATGGCATATTTGTTGATTTCTTTTTCTTGTTTCTTATATATTTTTTGCTTGGTATTTTTTGAAGCTCTGTTATTAGAAGTACACAAGTTTAGAATTGTTTATATCTTCTAATGAATTGGACTTTCCTCAATAGGTAATGAACCATCTCTAGTAATACTTTTGCCTTAAAGTACTGGGTTAGTCAAAAAGTTCATTTAGTTTTCCCCATAAGATGGCTCTAATAGCACTTAGTTGTCTTTAACTTCATTTGAAACAATTTTGTTAGATTGTATTGTAACAGCTGTTACATCAGTGTGCATTAAAAAAAACTATCAAAATTGGCAAATTTTTGTACAGCCATTTTAATATTTAAGATGGAAGAAAATATGCAATATTTTTGGCATATTTTGATTTATTATTTCAAGAAAGGTAAAAACACAACTGAAATGCAAGAGTTGTGCAGTGTATGGAGAAGGTGCTGTGACTGATCGAATGTGTCATAAGTGGTTTGAGAAATTTCTAGGTACTACTGACATTTTGGCCAAATAGTTCTTTGCTGTGGGGCTGTCTGATGCATTGGAAGATGGTTTGCAACACCCCCAGCCTCTACCCACTAGAAACCAATAGTGAGAGATAGCTGATGTACTCAAAATATCCAAGTCAATAAAGTTATTGGTGCAAATGAAAAATGTGTCTTTTATTTTATGGAAAAAACTAGATGGACATTTTGGCCAACCCAATATTTTTATTTCTCTGATAATAATATATTTATACATATTTTCTTTGGGTTAATATTTATTAAATGGTTTTACCTTCTTACTTTCAACTCTTCTATGAACTTACTTGTTTTACACGTGTCTCTTATAAACAATATGTGGCAAGACTTTGCGTTTTATATAATCTGATAAAGAATATAGTCTTCTTACCCTTATTGTTATTTTAATGTATTTGGATTTCCAAGGAACATGTATAAAGGACCTATGGACAAAGACAGCAGAGGGGAGCTAGGATTGAATGTGGGAGGTGGGAGTGAGTATGGCGGGGAGAGTCATTAGGGGAGAATGGGACAACTGTAATTGAACAACAGTAAAAAAGAATGTAAAGAACAAATAGAATTTTTGTATCTTGCTGGTGAGAGAGTAAATTGGTATGACTACTTTAGAAAAATCTTTAGCAGCTTCTACTTTAAGTTGATCCTCTATTTCACTCCAAATACTCAACAGAAATGTATATTTGTGTTCAAAGATACATAAAATCATGCTCAAGTCATTACTGTTCTTAGTAGCCAAAAATTGGAAGCAACCTAATTGGACATTAAATATTTGAATGGATAAATAAATTTTGGTATATTTATACAGGGAGTAATGTACAGAAATAAAAATGAATAGTGTATGTCAGCAACAAAATTATCTTCGTAAAGTTTTGTGAGTTTAAAAATAAATAGCATTCACATATTTTGAATGGTATCTAATGCATTTAAGAGTTTATTCTTTTTCATAAAAGACTGTAGGTCACATCTGTCTTACTGTACTTGGATCTTGTGTCAGGGAGTTGCTGAACACACAGTCACAAAACATTGAAGCATAGTTAGCTTTGTTCCATCTCAGTGAGAAGATTCTCATTTTAAATATATTTCTTCTATGTGTTCTGGTTTTTCTGTAATGTACATCATAAACTTTGAGCTTCAAAAAACAAAATAGTGTAAAATATCAAAAAAATATATTTGGATTCCATTGCTACCATCTTATTTTATGCATTCTGTTTTTCTGCTGTTTCTATATTCTTATTTCTTGATTTGTTGGATTATAGTTTATGTTTTATTTTTCTTAATCTGTTATTTCCCTTTATTAGTGGAGCTTATATGTTTGGCAGTTTTTTTTTTGTTTGTTCATTGTTGTTGTTTTAAATATTTTATGGAGTGTTCTAGACTTATAAACATAATATGTGTATGTGTAATTTAATAAATCTTCACTTGGTCACTGTTTTACCTTTGTGAACGAAGTACAGACCCTTGCGAGCCTCATTCCTGATTACCTCCTTCTAACTTATATGCAGTTCTTATCAATATCTTATTTCTATATTAATTTTTAACTCAGCAATTAAGACATTATTGTTGTTTAATACAGTCAGTGATTGTTTAGATTTACTCATGTGTTCATTACTTTTTTGCTATCTGTTTTGGATTTCAGATCTTCTTTCTGGAATGAGTTTTCTTCATCTCTATGTATATCTTATAGAAGTTCCTCTAGTGAGTACCAGTAAACTCTCACTTGGGGTTTGTCAGTAATATTTTTATTTTGCCCTCATTCTTAAAAGATAGTCTTGCTGGGTATAGGAATCTAGAGCATTAGTTCTTTTCTCTCTGCATTTTGAAGATATTATTCCACACTCTTCATCCATTTTTGCTATTGATAAGTATGCCAGATAGATGTTGTTCCCTTGTGAATAATCTATATTTTTCTCTCTCACTACTTTAAGATTTTTCTCTTTGTCTGCATTTACCACAATGTGTCTCGGTGTGAATGCATTTTTATTTATCCTACATTGAGTTTTGGGGCCATATGGAAATTTCCATGATAAAATGAGAGCTACTCTAAAAGAGTCACATTTCACCATTGCCTGTCCTCCAACTAGCCCCCCCCC